>JABXNX010000348.1:0-18218 GCA_014843695.1 Archivesica marissinica | reverse complement strand
CTCTGTCTACTTGTGTATCACTAGTCCATACAGTACTGACTACAGATGCCCAGCCTCTGTCTATATGTGTATAGTTAGTCCACACAGTACTGACTACAGATGCCCAGCCTCTGCCTACATGTGTATAGCTAGTCCATACAGTACTGACTACAGATGCCCAGCCTCTGCCTACATGTGTATAGCTAGTCCACACAGTACTGACTACAGATGCCCAGCCTCTGTCTACATGTGTATCGCTAGTCCACACAGTACTGACTACAGATGTCAAGCCTCTGCCTACATGTGTATAGCTAGTCCATACAGTACTGACTACAGATTCCCAGCCTCTGCATACATGTGTATCGCTAGTCCATACAGTACTGACTACAGATGCCTAGCCTCTGCATACATGTGTATAGCTAGTCCATACAGTACTGACTACAGATGCCCAGCCTCTGCCTACATGTGTATAGCTAGTCCATATAGTACTGACTACAGATGCCCAGCCTCTGTCTACATGTGTATCGCTAGTCCACATAGTACTGACTACAGATGCCCAGCCTCTGTCTACTTGTGTATCACTAGTCCATACAGTACTGATTACAGATGCCCAGCCTCTGTCTATATGTGTATAGTTAGTCCACACAGTACTGACTACAGATGCCCAGCCTCTGCCTACATGTGTATAGCTAGTCCATACAGTACTGACTACAGATGCCCAGCCTCTGCCTACATGTGTATAGCTAGTCCACACAGTACTGACTACAGATGCCCAGCCTCTGTCTACATGTGTATAGCTAGTCCATACAGTACTGACTACAGATGCCCAGCCTCTGCCTATATGTGTATAGCTAGTCCATACAGTACTGACTACAGATGCCCAGCCTCTGCCTACATGTGTATAGCTAGTCCATACAGTACTGACTACAGATGCCCAGCCTCTGCCTACATGTGTATAGCTAGTCCATACAGCTACTGACTACAGATTCCCAGCCTCTGCCTACATGTGTATAGCTAGTCCATACAGTACTGTCTACAGATGCCCATCCTCTGTCTTCATGTGTACAGCTAGTCCATACAGTACTGACTACAGATGCCTAGCCTCTGCATACATGTGTATAGCTAGTCCATACAGTACTGACTACAGATGCCCAGCCTCTGCCTACATGTGTATAGCTAGTCCACACAGTACTGACTACAGATGCCCAGCCTCTGTCTACATGTGTATCGCTAGTCCACACAGTACTGACTACAGATGTCAAGCCTCTGCCTACATGTGTATAGCTAGTCCATACAGTACTGACTACAGATGCCCAGCCTCTGCCTATATGTGTATAGCTAGTCCATACAGTACTGACTACAGATGCCCAGCCTCTGCCTACATGTGTATAGCTAGTCCATACAGTACTGACTACAGATGCCCAGCCTCTGCCTACATGTGTATAGCTAGTCCATACAGCTACTGACTACAGATTCCCAGCCTCTGCCTACATGTGTATAGCTAGTCCATACAGTACTGTCTACAGATGCCCATCCTCTGTCTTCATGTGTACAGCTAGTCCATACAGTACTGACTACAGATGCCCAGCCCCTGCCTACATGTGTATCGCTAGTCCATACAGCTACTGACTACAGATTCCCAGCCTCTGCATACATGTGTATCGCTAGTCCATACAGTACTGACTACAGATGTCAAGCCTCTGTCTACATGTGTATAGCTAGTCCATACAGTACTGACTACAGATGCCCAGCCTCTGCATACATGTATATAGCTAGTCCACACAGTATGACTACAGATGCCCAGCCTCTGCATACATGTGTAGCTAGTCCATACAGTACTGACTACAGATGCCCAGCCTCTGCATACATGTGTATAGCTAGTCCATACAGTACTGACTACAGATGCCCAGCCTCTGCATACATGTGTATAGCTAGTCCATACAGTACTGACTACAGATGCCCAGCCTCTGCATACATGTGTATAGCTAGTCCATACAGTACTGACTACAGATGCCCAGCCTCTGCATACATGTGTATAGCTAGTCCATACAGTACTGACTACAGATGCCCAGCCTCTGTCTACATGTGTATAGCTAGTCCATACAGTACTGACTACAGATGCCCAGCCTCTGCCTACATGTGTATCGCTAGTCACATAGTACTGACTACAGATGCCCAGCCTCTGTCTACATGTGTATCGCTAGTCCATACAGTACTGACTACAGATGCCCAGCCTCTGTCTATATGTGTATAGCTAGTCCACACAGTACTGACTACAGATGCCCAGCCTCTGCATACATGTGTATAGCTAGTCCATACAGTACTGACTACAGATGCCCAGCCTCTGCCTACATGTGTATAGCTAGTCCATACAGTACTGACTACAGATGCCCAGCCTCTGTCTACATGTGTATCGCTAGTCCACACAGTACTGACTACAGATGCCCAGCCTCTGCCTACATGTGTATAGCTAGTCCATACAGTACTGACTACAGATGCCCAGCCTCTGCATACATGTGTATAGCTAGTCCATACAGTACTGACTACAGATGCCCAGCCTCTGCATACATGTGTATAGCTAGTCCATACAGTACTGACTACAGATGCCCAGCCTCTGCCTACATGTGTATCGCTAGTCCATACAGTACTGCCTACAGATGCCCAGCCTCTGTATACATGTGTATAGCTAGTCCATACAGTACTGACTACAGATGCCCAGCCTCTGCATACATGTGTATAGCTAGTCCATACAGTACTGACTACAGATGCCCAGCCTCTGCATACATGTGTATAGCTAGTCCATACAGTACTGACTACAGATGCCCAGCCTCTGCCTACATGTGTATAGCTAGTCCATACAGTACTGACTACAGATGCCCAGCCTCTGTCTACATGTGTATCGCTAGTCCACACAGTACTGACTACAGATGCCCAGCCTCTGCCTACATGTGTATCGCTAGTCCATACAGTACTGACTACAGATGCCCAGCCTCTGTCTATATGTGTATAGTTAGTCCACACAGTACTGACTACAGATGCCCAGCCTCTGCCTACATGTGTATAGCTAGTCCATACAGTACTGACTACAGATGCCCAGCCTCTGCATACATGTGTATAGCTAGTCCATACAGTACTGACTACAGATGCCCAGCCTCTGCCTACATGTGTATAGCTAGTCCACACAGTACTGACTACAGATGCCCAGCCTCTGTCTACATGTGTATCGCTAGTCCACACAGTACTGACTACAGATGTCAAGCCTCTGCCTACATGTGTATAGCTAGTCCATACAGTACTGACTACAGATGCCCAGCCTCTGCCTATATGTGTATAGCTAGTCCATACAGTACTGACTACAGATGCCCAGCCTCTGCCTACATGTGTATAGCTAGTCCATACAGTACTGACTACAGATGCCCAGCCTCTGCCTACATGTGTATAGCTAGTCCATACAGCTACTGACTACAGATTCCCAGCCTCTGCCTACATGTGTATAGCTAGTCCATACAGTACTGTCTACAGATGCCCATCCTCTGTCTTCATGTGTACAGCTAGTCCATACAGTACTGACTACAGATGCCCAGCCCCTGCCTACATGTGTATCGCTAGTCCATACAGCTACTGACTACAGATTCCCAGCCTCTGCATACATGTGTATCGCTAGTCCATACAGTACTGACTACAGATGTCAAGCCTCTGTCTACATGTGTATAGCTAGTCCATACAGTACTGACTACAGATGCCCAGCCTCTGCAAACATGTATATAGCTAGTCCACACAGTATTGACTACAGATACCCATCCTCTGTCTACATGTGTATAGCTAGTCCATACAGTACTGACTACAGATGACCAGCCTCTGCCTACATGTGTATCGCTGGTCCACACAGTACTGACTACAGATGCCCAGCCTCTGCATACATGTGTATAGCTAGTCCATACAGTACTGACTACAGATGCCCAGTCTCTGCATACACGTGTATAGCTAGTCCATACAGTACTGACTACAGATGCCCAGCCTCTGCATACATGTGTATAGCTAGTCCACACAGTACTGACTACATATGCCCAGCCTCTGCCTACATGTGTATAGCTAGTCCACACAGTACTGACTACAGATGCCCAGCCTCTGTCTACATGTGTATCGCTAGTCCACATAGTACTGACTACAGATGCCCAGCCTCTGTCTACTTGTGTATCACTAGTCCATACAGTACTGACTACAGATGCCCAGCCTCTGTCTATATGTGTATAGTTAGTCCACACAGTACTGACTACAGATGCCCAGCCTCTGCCTACATGTGTATAGCTAGTCCATACAGTACTGACTACAGATGCCCAGCCTCTGCCTACATGTGTATAGCTAGTCCACACAGTACTGACTACAGATGCCCAGCCTCTGTCTACATGTGTATCGCTAGTCCACACAGTACTGACTACAGATGTCAAGCCTCTGCCTACATGTGTATAGCTAGTCCATACAGTACTGACTACAGATTCCCAGCCTCTGCATACATGTGTATCGCTAGTCCATACAGTACTGACTACAGATGCCTAGCCTCTGCATACATGTGTATAGCTAGTCCATACAGTACTGACTACAGATGCCCAGCCTCTGCCTACATGTGTATCGCTAGTCAATACAGTACTGACTACAGATGCCCAGCCTCTGTATACATGTGTATAGCTAGTCCATACAGTACTGACTACAGATGCCCAGCCTCTGCATACATGTGTATAGCTAGTCCATACAGTACTGACTACAGATGCCTAGCCTCTGCATACATGTGTATAGCTAGTCCATACAGTACTGACTACAGATGCCCAGCCTCTGCCTACATGTGTATAGCTAGTCCATACAGTACTGACTACAGATGCCCAGCCTCTGTCTACATGTGTATCGCTAGTCCACATAGTACTGACTACAGATGCCCAGCCTCTGTCTACTTGTGTATCACTAGTCCATACAGTACTGATTACAGATGCCCAGCCTCTGTCTATATGTGTATAGTTAGTCCACACAGTACTGACTACAGATGCCCAGCCTCTGCCTACATGTGTATAGCTAGTCCATACAGTACTGACTACAGATGCCTAGCCTCTGCATACATGTGTATAGCTAGTCCATACAGTACTGACTACAGATGCCCAGCCTCTGCCTACATGTGTATAGCTAGTCCACACAGTACTGACTACAGATGCCCAGCCTCTGTCTACATGTGTATCGCTAGTCCACACAGTACTGACTACAGATGTCAAGCCTCTGCCTACATGTGTATAGCTAGTCCATACAGTACTGACTACAGATGCCCAGCCTCTGCCTATATGTGTATAGCTAGTCCATACAGTACTGACTACAGATGCCCAGCCTCTGCCTACATGTGTATAGCTAGTCCATACAGTACTGACTACAGATGCCCAGCCTCTGCCTACATGTGTATAGCTAGTCCATACAGCTACTGACTACAGATTCCCAGCCTCTGCCTACATGTGTATAGCTAGTCCATACAGTACTGTCTACAGATGCCCATCCTCTGTCTTCATGTGTACAGCTAGTCCATACAGTACTGACTACAGATGCCCAGCCCCTGCCTACATGTGTATCGCTAGTCCATACAGCTACTGACTACAGATTCCCAGCCTCTGCATACATGTGTATCGCTAGTCCATACAGTACTGACTACAGATGTCAAGCCTCTGTCTACATGTGTATAGCTAGTCCATACAGTACTGACTACAGATGCCCAGCCTCTGCAAACATGTATATAGCTAGTCCACACAGTATTGACTACAGATACCCATCCTCTGTCTACATGTGTATAGCTAGTCCATACAGTACTGACTACAGATGACCAGCCTCTGCCTACATGTGTATCGCTGGTCCACACAGTACTGACTACAGATGCCCAGCCTCTGCATACATGTGTATAGCTAGTCCATACAGTACTGACTACAGATGCCCAGTCTCTGCATACACGTGTATAGCTAGTCCATACAGTACTGACTACAGATGCCCAGCCTCTGCATACATGTGTATAGCTAGTCCACACAGTACTGACTACATATGCCCAGCCTCTGCCTACATGTGTATAGCTAGTCCACACAGTACTGACTACAGATGCCCAGCCTCTGTCTACATGTGTAACGCTAGTCCACATAGTACTGACTACAGATGCCCAGCCTCTGTCTACTTGTGTATCACTAGTCCATACAGTACTGACTACAGATGCCCAGCCTCTGTCTATATGTGTATAGTTAGTCCACACAGTACTGACTACAGATGCTCAGCCTCTGCCTACATGTGTATAGCTAGTCCATACAGTACTGACTACAGATGCCCAGCCTCTGCCTACATGTGTATAGCTAGTCCACACAGTACTGACTACAGATGCCCAGCCTCTGTCTACATGTGTATCGCTAGTCCACACAGTACTGACTACAAATGTCAAGCCTCTGCCTACATGTGTATAGCTAGTCCATACAGTACTGACTACAGATTCCCAGCCTCTGCATACATGTGTATCGCTAGTCCATACAGTACTGACTACAGATGCCTAGCCTCTGCATACATGTGTATAGCTAGTCCATACAGTACTGACTACAGATGCCCAGCCTCTGCCTACATGTGTATAGCTAGTCCATATAGTACTGACTACAGATGCCCAGCCTCTGTCTACATGTGTATCGCTAGTCCACATAGTACTGACTACAGATGCCCAGCCTCTGTCTACTTGTGTATCACTAGTCCATACAGTACTGATTACAGATGCCCAGCCTCTGTCTATATGTGTATAGTTAGTCCACACAGTACTGACTACAGATGCCCAGCCTCTGCCTACATGTGTATAGCTAGTCCATACAGTACTGACTACAGATGCCCAGCCTCTGCCTACATGTGTATAGCTAGTCCACACAGTACTGACTACAGATGCCCAGCCTCTGTCTACATGTGTATAGCTAGTCCATACAGTACTGACTACAGATGCCCAGCCTCTGCCTATATGTGTATAGCTAGTCCATACAGTACTGACTACAGATGCCCAGCCTCTGCCTACATGTGTATAGCTAGTCCATACAGTACTGACTACAGATGCCCAGCCTCTGCCTACATGTGTATAGCTAGTCCATACAGCTACTGACTACAGATTCCCAGCCTCTGCCTACATGTGTATAGCTAGTCCATACAGTACTGTCTACAGATGCCCATCCTCTGTCTTCATGTGTACAGCTAGTCCATACAGTACTGACTACAGATGCCCAGCCTCTGCCTACATGTGTATAGCTAGTCCATACAGTACTGACTACAGATTCCCAGCCTCTGCATACATGTGTATCGCTAGTCCATACAGTACTGACTACAGATGTCAAGCCTCTGTCTACATGTGTATAGCTAGTCCATACAGTACTGACTACAGATGCCCAGCCTCTGCAAACATGTATATAGCTAGTCCACACAGTATTGACTACAGATACCCATCCTCTGTCTACATGTGTATAGCTAGTCCATACAGTACTGACTACAGATGCCCAGCCTCTGCCTACATGTGTATCGCTGGTCCACACAGTACTGACTACAGATGCCCAGCCTCTGCATACATGTGTATAGCTAGTCCATACAGTACTGACTACAGATGCCCAGCCTCTGCATACATGTGTATAGCTAGTCCATACAGTACTGACTACAGATGCCCAGCCTCTGCATACATGTGTATCGCTAGTCCATACAGTACTGACTACAGATGCCCAGCCTCTGCCTACATGTGTATAGCTAGTCCATACAGTACTGACTACAGATGCCCAGCCTCTGCTACATGTGTATCGCTAGTCCACATAGTACTGACTACAGATGCCCAGCCTCTGTCTACTTGTGTATCGCTAGTCCATACAGTACTGACTACAGATGCCCAGCCTCTGTATATGTGTATAGCTAGTCCACACAGTACTGACTACAGATGCCCAGCCTCTGCCTACATGTGTATAGCTAGTCCATACAGTACTGACTACAGATGCCCAGCCTCTGCCTACATGTGTATAGCTAGTCCACACAGTACTGACTACAGATGCCCAGCCTCTGTCTACATGTGTATCGCTAGTCCACACAGTACTGACTACAGATGTCAAGCCTCTGCCTACATGTGTATAGCTAGTCCATACAGTACTGACTACAGATTCCCAGCCTCTGCATACATGTGTACCGCTAGTCCATACAGTACTGACTACAGATGTCAAGCCTCTGTCTACATGTGTATAGCTAGTCCATACAGTACTGACTACAGATGCCCAGCCTCTGCAAACATGTATATAGCTAGTCCACACAGTATTGACTACAGATGCCCAGCCTCTGCATACATGTGTATAGCTAGTCCACACAGTACTGACTACAGATGCCCAGCCTCTGCATACATGTGTATCGCTAGTCAATACAGTACTAATTACAGATGCCCAGCCTCGATATACATGTGTAGAGCTAGTCAATACAGTACTGATTACAGATACCCAGCCTCGATATACATGTGTACAGCTGGTCCATACATTACTGAATACAGATGCCCAGCCTCTGCATACATGTGTATCGCTAGTCAATTCAGTACTGATTACAGATGCCCAGCCTCGATAAACATGTGTATAGCTAGTCCATACAGTACTGACTACAGATGCCCATCCTCTGCATACATGTGTATCGCTAGTCAATACAGTACTGACTACAGATGCCCATCCTCTGCATACATGTGTATCGCTAGTCCACACAGTACTGACTACAGATGCCCAGCCTCTGCATACATGTGTATCGCTAGTCCATACCGTACTGACTACAGATGCCCATCCTCTGCATACATGTGTATCGCTAGTCAATACAGTACTGACTACAGATGCCCATCCTCTGCATACATGTGTATCGCTAGTCCACACAGTACTGACTACAGATGCCCAGCCTCTGCATACATGTGTATCGCTAGTCCATACAGTACTGACTACAGATGCCCAGCCTCTATACATGTGTATAGCTAGTCCACACAGTACTGACTACAGATGCCCAGCCTCTGCATACATGTGTATCGCTAGTCAATACAGTACTGACTACAGATGCCCAGCCTCTGCATACATGTGTATCGCTAGTCAATACAGTACTGCCTACAGATGCCCAGCCTCGATATACATGTGTATAGCTAGTCAATACAGTACTGACTACAGATGCCCATCCTCTGCATACATGTGTATAGCTAGTCCATACAGTACTGACTACAGATGCCCAGCCTCTGCATACATGTGTATAGCTAGTCCATACAGTACTGACTACAGATGCCTAGCCTCTGAATACATGTGTATAGCTAGTCCACACAGTACTGACTACAGATACCCATCCTCTGTCTACATGTGTATAGCTAGTCCATACAGTACTGACTACAGATGCCCAGCCTCTGCCTACATGTGTATCGCTGGTCCACACAGTACTGACTACAGATGCCCAGCCTCTGCATACATGTGTATAGCTAGTCCATACAGTACTGACTACAGATGCCCAGTCTCTGCATACACGTGTATAGCTAGTCCACACAGTACTGACTACAGATGCCCAGCCTCTGCATACATGTGTATCGCTAGTCAATACAGTACTGACTACAGATGCCCAGCCTCTGCATACATGTGTATAGCTAGTCCATACAGTACTGACTACAGATGCCCAGCCTCTGTATACATGTGTATAGCTAGTCCATACAGTACTGACTACAGATGCCCATCCTCTGTCTACATGTGTATAGCTAGTCCATACAGTACTGACTACAGATGCCCAGCCTCTGCCTACATGTGTATCGCTAGTCCATACAGTACTGACTACAGATGCCCAGCCTCTGCATACATGTGTATAGCTAGTCCATACAGTACTGACTACAGATGCCCAGCCTCTGCCTACATGTGTATAGCTAGCCATACAGTACTGACTACAGATGCCCGCCTCTGCACATGTGTATGCTAGTCCATACAGTACTGACTACAGATGCCCTCCTCTGCATACATGTGTATAGCTAGTCCTACAGTACTGACTACAGATGCCCAGCCTCTGATATACATGTGTTAGCTAGTCCATACAGTACTGACTACAGATGCCCAGCCTCTGCATACATGTGTATCGCTAGTCCATACAGTACTGACTACAGATGCCCAGCCTCTGCATACATGTGTATAGCTAGTCCATACAGTACTGACTACAGATGCCCAGCCTCTGCATACATGTGTATCGCTAGTCCATACAGTACTGACTACAGATGCCCAGCCTCTGCATACATGTGTATCGCTAGTCCATACAGTACTGACTACAGATGCCCAGCCTCTGCATACATGTGTATCGCTAGTCCATACAGTACTGACTACAGATGCCCATCCTCTGCATACATGTGTATCGCTAGTCAATACAGTACTGACTACAGATGCCCATCCTCTGCATACATGTGTATCGCTAGTCCACACAGTACTGACTACAGATGCCCAGCCTCTGCATACATGTGTATCGCTAGTCCATACCGTACTGACTACAGATGCCCAGCCTCGATATACATGTGTACAGCTAGTCCACACAGTACTGACTACAGATGCCCAGCCTCTGCATACATGTGTATCGCTAGTCAATACAGTACTGACTACAGATGCCCAGCCTCTGCATACATGTGTATAGCTAGTCCATACAGTACTGACTACAGATGCCCAGCCTCTGCATATACATGTGTATCGCTAGTCAATACAGTACTGACTACAGATGCCCATCCTCTGCATACATGTGTATCGCTAGTCCACACAGTACTGACTACAGATGCCCAGCCTCTGCATACATGTGTATCGCTAGTCCATACAGTACTGACTACAGATGCCCAGCCTCGATATACATGTGTACAGCTAGTCCACACAGTACTGACTACAGATGCCCAGCCTCTGCATACATGTGTATCGCTAGTCAATACAGTACTGACTACAGATGCCCAGCCTCTGCATACATGTGTATCGCTAGTCAATACAGTACTGACTACAGATGCCCAGCCTCGATATACATGTGTACAGCTAGTCAAAACAGTACTGACTACAGATGCCCATCCTCTGCATACATGTGTATAGCTAGTCCATACAGTACTGACTACAGATGCCCAGCCTCTGCATACATGTGTATAGCTAGTCCATACAGTACTGACTACAGATGCCCAGCCTCTGCATACATGTGTATAGCTAGTCCACACAGTACTGACTACAGATGCCCATCCTCTGTCTACATGTGTATAGCTAGTCCATACAGTACTGACTACAGATGCCCAGCCTCTGCCTACATGTGTATCGCTAGTCCACACAGTACTGACTACAGATGCCCAGCCTCTGCATACATGTGTATAGCTAGTCCATACAGTACTGACTACAGATGCCCAGCCTCTGCATACATGTGTATAGCTAGTCCACACAGTACTGACTACAGATGCCCAGCCTCTGCATACATGTGTATCGCTAGTCAATACAGTACTGACTACAGATGCCCAGCCTCTGCATACATGTGTATAGCTAGTCCATACAGTACTGACTACAGATGCCCAGCCTCTGCATACATGTGTATAGCTAGTCCATACAGTACTGACTACAGATGCCCAGCCTCTGCCTACATGTGTATAGCTAGTCCATACAGTACTGACTACAGATACCCATCCTCTGTATACATGTGTATAGCTAGTCCACACAGTACTGACTACAGATACCCATCCTCTGTCTACATGTGTATAGCTAGTCCATACAGTACTGACTACAGATGCCCAACCTCTGCCTACATGTGTATCGCTGGTCCACACAGTACTGACTACAGATGCCCAGCCTCTGCATAAATGTTTATAGCTAGTCCATACAGTACTGACTACAGATGTACAGCCTCTACCTACATGTGTATAGCTAGTCCATACAGTACTGACTACAGATGTACAGCCTCTACCAACATGTGTATAGCTAGTCCATACAGTACTGACTACAGATGCCCATCCTCTGCAGACATGTGTATAGCTAGTCCATACAGTACTGACTACAGATGCCCATCCTCTGCATAGCATACATGTGTATCGCTAGTCAATACAGTACTGACTACAGATGCCCATCCTCTGCATACATGTGTATCGCTAGTCCACACTGTACTGACTACAGATGCCCAGCCTCTGCATACATGTGTATCGCTAGTCCATACCGTACTGACTACAGATGCCCATCCTCTGCATACATGTGTATCGCTAGTCAATACAGTACTGACTACAGATGCCCAGCCTCTGCATACATGTGTATCGCTAGTCCATACAGTACTGCCTACAGATGCCCAGCCTCTGCATACATGTGTATCGCTAGTCAATACAGTACTGCCTACAGATGCCCAGCCTCGATATACATGTGTACAGCTAGTCAAAACAGTACTGACTACAGATGCCCATCCTCTGCATACATGTGTATAGCTAGTCCATACAGTAATGACTACAGATGCCCAGCCTCTGCATACATGTGTATAGCTAGTCCATACAGTACTGATTACAGATACCCAGCCTCGATATACATGTGTACAGCTGGTCCATACATTACTGAATACAGATGCCCAGCCTCTGCATACATGTGTATCGCTAGTCAATTCAGTACTGATTACAGATGCCCAGCCTCGATATACATGTGTATAGCTAGTCCATACAGTACTGAATACAGATGACCATCCTCTGCATACATGTGTATCGCTAGTCAATACAGTACTGACTACAGATGCCCATCCTCTGCATACATGTGTATCGCTAGTCCACACAGAACTGACTACAGATGCCCAGCCTCTGCATACATGTGTATCGCTAGTCCATACCGTACTGACTACAGATGCCCATCCTCTGCATACATGTGTATCGCTAGTCAATACAGTACTGACTACAGATGCCCATCCTCTGCATACATGTGTATCGCTAGTCCACACAGTACTGACTACAGATGCCCAGCCTCTGCATACATGTGTATCGCTAGTCCATACTGTACTGACTACAGATGCCCTGCCTCGATATACATGTGTATAGCTAGTCCACACAGTACTGACTACAGATGCCCAGCCTCTGCATACATGTGTATCGCTAGTCAATACAGTACTGACTACAGATGCCCAGCCTCTGCATACATGTGTATCGCTAGTCAATACAGTACTGCCTACAGATGCCCAGCCTCGATATACATGTGTACAGCTAGTCAAAACAGTACTGACTACAGATGCACATCCTCTGCATACATGTGTATAGCTAGTCCATACAGTACTGACTACAGATGCCCAGCCTCTGCATACATGTGTATAGCTAGTCCATACAGTACTGACTACAGATGCCTAGCCTCTGAATACATGTGTATAGCTAGTCCACACAGTACTGACTACAGATGCCCAGCCTCTGAATACATGTGTATAGCTAGTCCACACAGTACTGACTACAGATACCCATCCTCTGTCTACATGTGTATAGCTAGTCCATACAGTACTGACTACAGATGCCCAGCCTCTGCCTACATGTGTATCGCTGGTCCACACAGTACTGACTACAGATGCCCAGCCTCTGCATACATGTGTATAGCTAGTCCATACAGTACTGACTACAGATGCCCAGCCTCTGCATACATGTGTATCGCTAGTCAATACAGTACTGACTACAGATGCCCAGCCTCTGCATACATGTGTATCGCTAGTCAATACAGTACTGACTACAGATGCCCAGCCTCTGCATACATGTGTATCGCTAGTCAATACAGTACTGCCTACAGATGCCCAGCCTCTGCATACATGTGTATCGCTAGTCAATACAGTACTGACTACAGATGCCCAGCCTCGATATACATGTGTATAGCTAGTCCATACAGTACTGACTACAGATGCCCAGCCTCTGCATACATGTGTATCGCTAGTCAATACAGTACTGACTACAGATGCCCAGCCTCTGCATACATGTGTATAGCTAGTCAATACAGTACTGACTACAGATGCCCAGCCTCGCATACATGTGTATAGCTAGTCCATACAGTACTGACTACAGATGCCCACCTCTGCATACATGTGTATAGCTAGTCCATACAGTACTGACTACAGATGCCCAGCCTCTGCATACATGTGTATAGCTAGTCCATACAGTACTGACTACAGATGCCCAGCCTCTGTATACATGTGTATAGCTAGTCCACACAGTACTGACTACAGATACCCATCCTCTGTCTACATGTGTATAGCTAGTCCATACAGTACTGACTACAGATGCCCAGCCTCTGCCTACATGTGTATCGCTGGTCCACACAGTACTGACTACAGATGCCCAGCCTCTGCATACATGTGTATAGCTAGTCCATACAGTACTGACTACAGATGCCCAGCCTCTGCATACATGTGTATAGCTAGTCCACACAGTACTGACTACAGATGCCCAGCCTCTGCATACATGTGTATCGCTAGTCCATACAGTACTGACTACAGATGCCCAGCCTCTGCATACATGTGTATCGCTAGTCAATACAGTACTGACTACAGATGCCCAGCCTCTGCATACATGTGTATCGCTAGTCAATACAGTACTGACTACAGATGCCCAGCCTCTGCATACATGTGTATCGCTAGTCAATACAGTACTGACTACAGATGCCCAGCCTCTGCATACATGTGTATAGCTAGTCCATACAGTACTGACTACAGATGCCCAGCCTCTGCATACATGTGTATAGCTAGTCCATACAGTACTGACTACAGATGCCCAGCCTCTGCATACATGTGTATCGCTAGTCCATACAGTACTGACTACAGATGCCCAGCCTCGATATACATGTGTATAGCTAGTCCACACAGTACTGACTACAGATGCCCAGCCTCTGCATACATGTGTATCGCTAGTCAATACAGTACTGACTACAGATGCCCAGCCTCTGCATACATGTGTATAGCTAGTCCATACAGTACTGACTACAGATGCCCAGCCTCTGTCTACATGTGTATAGCTAGTCCATACAGTACTGACTACAGATGCCCAGCCTCTGCATACATGTGTATAGCTAGTCCATACAGTACTGACTACAGATGCCCAGCCTCTGCATACATGTGTATAGCTAGTCCATACAGTACTGACTACAGATGCCCAGCCTCTGCATACATGTGTATAGCTAGTCCATACAGTACTGACTACAGATGCCCAGCCTCTGCTACATGTGTATAGCTAGTCCATACAGTACTGACTACAGATGCCCAGCCTCTGCCTACATGTGTATCGCTAGTCCACACAGTACTGACTACAGATGCCCAGCCTCTGCATACATGTGTATCGCTAGTCCATACAGTACTGACTACAGATGCCCAGCCTCTGCATACATGTGTATAGCTAGTCCACACAGTACTGACTACAGATGCCCAGCCTCTGCATACATGTGTATAGCTAGTCCATACAGTACTGACTACAGATGCCCAGCCTCTGCATACATGTGTATAGCTAGTCCATACAGTACTGACTACAGATGCCCAGCCTCTGCATACATGTGTATAGCTAGTCCATACAGTACTGACTACAGATGCCCAGCCTCTGCATACATGTGTATCGCTAGTCAATACAGTACTGACTACAGATGCCCAGCCTCTATATACATGTGTATAGCTAGTCCATACAGTACTGACTACAGATGCCCAGCCTCTGCATACATGTGTATAGCTAGTCCATACAGTACTGACTACAGATGCCCAGCCTCTGCATACATGTGTATAGCTAGTCCATACAGTACTGACTACAGATGCCCAGCCTCTGCCTACATGTGTATAGCTAGTCCATACAGTACTGACTACAGATACCCATCCTCTGTATACATGTGTATAGCTAGTCCATACAGTACTGACTACAGATTCCCAGCCTCTGCCTACATGTGTATAGCTAGTCCATACAGTACTGTCTACAGATGCCCATCCTCTGTCTTCATGTGTACAGCTAGTCCATACAGTACTGACTACAGATGCCCAGCCCCTGCCTACATGTGTATCGCTAGTCCATACAGTACTGACTACAGATGCCCAGCCTCTGCATACATGTGTATCGCTAGTCCATACAGTACTGACTACAGATGCCAAGCCTCTGTCTACATGTGTATAGCTAGTCCATACAGTACTGACTACAGATGCCCAGCCTCTGCATACATGTGTATAGCTAGTCCACACAGTACTGACTACAGATGCCCAGCCTCTGCATACATGTGTATCGCTAGTCCACACAGTACTGACTACAGATGCCCAGCCTCTGCATACATGTGTATCGCTAGTCAATACAGTACTGACTACAGATGCCCAGCCTCGATATACATGTGTATAGCTAGTCCACACAGTACTGACTACAGATGCCCAGCCTCTGCATACATGTGTATCGCTAGTCCATACAGTACTGACTACAGATGCCCAGCCTCTGCATACATGTGTATCGCTAGTCCATACAGTACTGACTACAGATGCCCAGCCTCTGCCTACATGTGTATAGCTAGTCCATACAGTACTGACTACAGATGCCCAGCCTCTGCATACATGTGTATAGCTAGTCCATACAGTACTGACTACAGATGCCCAGCCTCTGCCTACATGTGTATAGCTAGTCCACACAGTACTGACTACAGATGCCCAGCCTCTGCATACATGTGTATCGCTAGTCCATACAGTACTGACTACAGATGCCCAGCCTCTGCCTACATGTGTATAGCTAGTCCATACAGTACTGACTACAGATGCCCAGCCTCTGCCTACATGTGTATAGCTAGTCCATACAGTACTGACTACAGATGCCCAGCCTCTGCCTACATGTGTATGGCTAGTCCATACAGTACTGACTACAGATGCCCATCCTCTGCATACATGTGTATAGCTAGTCCATACAGTACTGACTACAGATGCCCATCCTCTGCATACTACATGTGTATCGCTAGTCAATACAGTACTGACTACAGATGCCCATCCTCTGCATACATGTGTATCGCTAGTCCACACAGTACTGACTACAGATGCCCAGCCTCTGCATACATGTGTATCGCTAGTCCATACAGTACTGACTACAGATGCCCAGCCTCTGCATACATGTGTATCGCTAGTCATACAGTACTGACTACAGATGCCCTCTCTGCATACATGTGTATCGCTAGTCCATACAGTACTGACTACAGATGCCCAGCCTCTGCATACATGTGTATCGCTAGTCCATACAGTACTGACTACAGATGCCCAGCCTCTGCATACATGTGTATAGCTAGTCCATACAGTACTGACTACAGATGCCCAGCCTCTGCATACATGTGTATAGCTAGTCCATACAGTACTGACTACAGATGCCCAGCCTCTGCATACATGTGTATCGCTAGTCCATACAGTACTGACTACAGATGCCCAGCCTCTGCATACATGTGTATCGCTAGTCCATACAGTACTGACTACAGATGCCCAGCCTCTGCATACATGTGTATCGCTAGTCCATACAGTACTGACTACAGATGCCCATCCTCTGCATACATGTGTATCGCTAGTCCATACAGTACTGACTACAGATGCCCATCCTCTGCATACATGTGTATCGCTAGTCCATACAGTACTGACTACAGATGCCCAGCCTCTGCATACATGTGTATCGCTAGTCCATACAGTACTGACTACAGATGCCCAGCCTCTGTATACATGTGTACAGCTAGTCCATACAGTACTGACTACAGATGCCCAGCCTCTGCATACATGTGTATCGCTAGTCAATACAGTACTGACTACAGATGCCCAGCCTCTGCATACATGTGTATAGCTAGTCCATACAGTACTGACTACAGATGCCCATCCTCTGCATATACATGTGTATCGCTAGTCAATACAGTACTGACTACAGATGCCCATCCTCTGCATACATGTGTATCGCTAGTCCACACAGTACTGACTACAGATGCCCAGCCTCTGCATACATGTGTATCGCTAGTCCATACCGTACTGACTACAGATGCCCAGCCTCGATATACATGTGTACAGCTAGTCCACACAGTACTGACTACAGATGCCCAGCCTCTGCATACATGTGTATCGCTAGTCAATACAGTACTGACTACAGATGCCCATCCTCTGCATACATGTGTATAGCTAGTCCATACAGTACTGACTACAGATGCCCATCCTCTGCATATACATGTGTATCGCTAGTCAATACAGTACTGACTACAGATGCCCATCCTCTGCATACATGTGTATCG
>JABXNX010000347.1:0-18232 GCA_014843695.1 Archivesica marissinica | reverse complement strand
TGTGTAGTACATGTGTATAACTGGTATATGTGTAGTACATGTGTATATGTGTAGTACATGCGTATATGTGTAGTACATATGTATATGTGTAGTACATGTGTATATGTGTAGTACATGTGTATATGTGTAGTACATGTGTATAACTGGTATATGTGTAGTACATGTGTATAACTGGTATATGTGTAGTACATGTGTATAACTGGTATATGTGTAGTATATGTGTATAACTGGTATATGTGTAGTACATGTGTATAACTGGTATATGTGTAGTACATGTGTATAACTGGTATATGTGTAGTACATGTGTATAACTGGTATATGTGTAGTACATGTGTATATGTGTAGTACATGTGTATATGTGTAGTACATGTGTATATGTGTAGTACATGTGTATATGTGTAGTACATGTGTATAACTGTATATGTGTAGTACATGTGTATATGTGTAGTACATGTGTATGTAGTACATGTGTATATGTGTAGTACATGTGTATATGTGTAGTACATGTGTATATGTGTAGTACATGTGTATAACTGGTATATGTGTAGTACATGTGTATAACTGGTATATGTGTAGTACATGTGTATAACTGGTATATGTGTAGTACATGTGTATAACTGGTATATGTGTAGTACATGTGTATAACTAGTATATGTGTAGTACATGTGTATAACTGGTATATGTGTAGTACATGTGTATAACTGATATATGTGTAGTACATGTGTATATGTGTAGTACATGTGTATATGTGTAGTACATGTGTATATGTGTAGTACATGTGTATATGTGTAGTATATGTGTAGTACATGTGTATATGTGTAGTACATGTGTATAACTGGTATATGTGTAGTACATGTGTATATGTGTAGTACATGTGTATATGTGTAGTACATGTGTATATGTGTAGTACATGTGTATATGTGTAGTACATGTGTATATGTGTAGTACATGTGTATAACTGGTATATGTGTAGTACATGTGTATATGTGTAGTGTATGTGTATAACTGGTATATGTGTAGTACATGTGTATAACTGGTATATGTGTAGTACATGTGTATAACTGGTATATGTGTAGTACATGTGTATATGTGTAGTGTATGTGTATAACTGGTATATGTGTAGTACATGTGTATATGTGTAGTACATGTGTATATGTGTAGTACATGTGTATAACTGGTATATGTGTAGTACATGTGTATAACTGGTATATGTGTAGTACATGTGTATAACTGGTATATGTGTAGTACATGTGTATAACTGGTATATGTGTAGTACATGTGTATATGTGTAGTACATGTGTATATGTGTAGTACATGTGTATAACTGGTATATGTGTAGTACATGTGTATAACTGGTATATGTGTAGTACATGTGTATAACTGGTATATGTGTAGTACATGTGTATATGTGTAGTACATGTGTATAACTGGTATATGTGTAGTACATGTGTATATGTGTAGTACATGTGTATATGTGTAGTACATGTGTATAACTGGTATATGTGTAGTACATGTGTATAACTGGTATATGTGTAGTACATGTGTATAACTGGTATATGTGTAGTACATGTGTATAACTGGTATATGTGTAGTACATGTGTATATGTGTAGTACATGTGTATATGTGTAGTACATGTGTATAACTGGTATATGTGTAGTACATGTGTATAACTGGTATATGTGTAGTACATGTGTATAACTGGTATATGTGTAGTACATGTGTATAACTGGTATATGTGTAGTACATGTGTATAACTGGTATATGTGTAGTACATGTGTATAACTGGTATATGTGTAGTACATGTGTATATGTGTAGTACATGCGTATATGTGTAGTACATGTGTATATGTGTAGTACATGTGTATATGTGTAGTACATGTGTATATGTGTAGTACATGTGTATAACTGGTATATGTGTAGTACATGTGTATATGGTAGTTATGTGTATAACGGTATATGTGTAGTACATGTGTATAACTGGTATATGTGTAGTACATGTGTATAACTGGTATATGTGTAGTACATGTGTATAACTGGTATATGTGTAGTACATGTGTATATGTGTAGTACATGCGTATATGTGTAGTACATGTGTATATGTGTAGTACATGTGTATATGTGTAGTACATGTGTATATGTGTAGTACATGTGTATAACTGGTATATGTGTAGTACATGTGTATATGTGTAGTACATGGTATATGTGTAGTACATGTGTATATGTGTAGTACATGTGTATATATGTAGTACATGTGTATATGTGTAGTACATGTGTATAACTGGTATATGTGTAGTACATGTGTATAACTGGTATATGTGTAGTACATGTGTATATGTGTAGTACATGTGTATATGTGTAGTACATGTGTATATGTGTAGTACATGTGTATATGTGTAGTACATGTGTATATGTGTAGTACATGTGTATAACTGGTATATGTGTAGTACATGTGTATAATGTATATGTGTAGTACATGTGTATAACTGGTATATGTGTAGTACATGTGTATAACTGGTATATGTGTAGTACATGTGTATAACTGGTATATGTGTAGTACATGTGTATAACTGGTATATGTGTAGTACATGTGTATATGTGTAGTACATGTGTATATGTGTAGTACATGTGTATATGTGTAGTACATGTGTATATGTGTAGTACATGTGTATATGTGTAGTACATGTGTATAACTGGTATATGTGTAGTACATGTGTATATGTGTAGTGTATGTGTATAACTGGTATATGTGTAGTACATGTGTATAACTGGTATATGTGTAGTACATGTGTATAACTGGTATATGTGTAGTACATGTGTATATGTGTAGTGTATGTGTATAACTGGTATATGTGTAGTACATGTGTATAACTGGTATATGTGTAGTACATGTGTATAACTGTATATGTGTAGTACATGTGTATATGTGTAGTACATGTGTATAACTGGTATATGTGTAGTACATGTGTATAACTGGTATATGTGTAGTACATGTGTATAACTGGTATATGTGTAGTATATGTGTATAGCTGGTATATGTGTAGTACATGTGTATAACTGGTATATGTGTAGTACATGTGTATAACTGGTATATGTGTAGTACATGTGTATATGTGTAGTACATGCGTATATGTGTAGTACATGTGTATATGTGTAGTACATGTGTATATGTGTAGTACATGTGTATATGTGTAGTACATGTGTATAACTGGTATATGTGTAGTACATGTGTATATGTGTAGTACATGGTATATGTGTAGTACATGTGTATATGTGTAGTACATGGTATATGTGTAGTACATGTGTATATGTGTAGTACATGTGTATAGTGTAGTACATGTGTAACGTGTTAGGTATATGTGTAGTACATGTGTATATGTGTAGTACATGTGTATAACTGGTATATGTGTAGTACATGTGTATATGTGTAGTACATGTGTATATGTGTAGTACATGTGTATATGTGTAGTACATGTGTATATGTGTAGTACATGTGTATATGTGTAGTACATGTGTATAACTGGTATATGTGTAGTACATGTGTATAACTGGTATATGTGTAGTACATGTGTATAACTGGTATATGTGTAGTACATGTGTATAACTGGTATATGTGTAGTACATGTGTATAACTGGTATATGTGTAGTACATGTGTATAACTGTATATGTGTAGTACATGTGTATATGTGTAGTACATGTGTATATGTGTAGTACATGTGTATATGTGTAGTACATGTGTATATGTGTAGTACATGTGTATAACTGGTATATGTGTAGTACATGTGTATAACTGGTATATGTGTAGTATATGTGTATAACTGGTATATGTGTAGTACATGTGTATAACTGGTATATGTGTAGTACATGTGTATAACTGGTATATGTGTAGTACATGTGTATATGTGTAGTACATGCGTATATGTGTAGTACATGTGTATATGTGTAGTACATGTGTATATGTGTAGTACATGTGTATATGTGTAGTACATGTGTATATGTGTAGTACATGTGTATAACTGGTATATGTGTAGTACATGTGTATATGTGTAGTACATGTGTATATGTGTAGTACATGTGTATATGTGTAGTACATGTGTATATGTGTAGTACATGTGTATATGTGTAGTACATGTGTATATGTGTATATGTGTAGTACATGTGTATATGTGTATATGTGTAGTACATGTGTATATGTGTATATGTGTAGTACATGTGTATATGTGTATATGTGTAGTACATGTGTATATGTGTAGTACATGTGTATATGTGTAGTACATGTGTATATGTGTATATGTGTAGTACATGTGTATATGTGTATATGTGTAGTACATGTGTATATGTGTATATGTGTAGTACATGTGTATATGTGTATATGTGTGTATATGTGTAGTACATGTGTATATGTGTAGTACATGTGTATAACTGGTATATGTGTAGTACATGTGTATATGTGTAGTGTATGTGTATAACTGGTATATGTGTAGTACATGTGTATAACTGGTATATGTGTAGTACATGTGTATAACTGGTATATGTGTAGTACATGTGTATATGTGTAGTGTATGTGTATAACTGGTATATGTGTAGTACATGTGTATATGTGTAGTACATGTGTATATGTGTAGTACATGTGTATATGTGTAGTACATGTGTATATGTGTAGTACATGTGTATAACTGGTATATGTGTAGTACATGTGTATAACTGGTATATGTGTAGTACATGTGTATAACTGGTATATGTGTAGTACATGTGTATAACTGGTATATGTGTAGTACATGTGTATAACTGGTATATGTGTAGTACATGTGTATATGTGTAGTACATGTGTATATGTGTAGTACATGTGTATATGTGTAGTACATGTGTATATGTGTAGTACATGTGTATATGTGTAGTACATGTGTATATGTGTAGTACATGTGTATAACTGGTATATGTGTAGTACATGTGTATATGTGTAGTGTATGTGTATAACTGGTATATGTGTAGTACATGTGTATAACTGGTATATGTGTAGTACATGTGTATAACTGGTATATGTGTAGTACATGTGTATATGTGTAGTGTATGTGTATAACTGGTATATGTGTAGTACATGTGTATAACTGGTATATGTGTAGTACATGTGTATAACTGGTATATGTGTAGTACATGTGTATATGTGTAGTACATGTGTATAACTGGTATATGTGTAGTACATGTGTATAACTGGTATATGTGTAGTACATGTGTATAACTGGTATATGTGTAGTACATGTGTATAACTGGTATATGTGTAGTACATGTGTATAACTGGTATATGTGTAGTACATGTGTATAACTGGTATATGTGTAGTACATGTGTATATGTGTAGTACATGCGTATATGTGTAGTACATGTGTATATGTGTAGTACATGTGTATATGTGTAGTACATGTGTATATGTGTAGTACATGTGTATATGTGTAGTACATGTGTATAATGGTATATGTGTAGTACATGTGTATAACTGGTATATGTGTAGTACATGTGTATATGTGTAGTGTATGTGTATAACTGGTATATGTGTAGTACATGTGTATAACTGGTATATGTGTAGTACATGTGTATAACTGGTATATGTGTAGTACATGTGTATAACTGGTATATGTGTAGTACATGTGTACATGTGTAGTACATGTGTATATGTGTAGTACGTGTGTATATGTGTAGTACATGTGTAGTACATGTGTATATGTGTAGTACATGTGTAGTATATGTGTATATGTGTAGTACGTGTGTAGTATATGTGTATATGTGTAGTATATGTGTATATGTGTAGTACATGTGTATATGTGTATATGTGTAGTACATGTGTATATGTGTAGTACATGTGTATATGTGTAGTACATGTGTATATGTGTATATGTGTAGTACATGATGTATATGTGTATATGTGTAGTACATGTGTATATGTGTATATGTGTAGTACATGTGTATATGTGTATATGTGTAGTACATGTGTATATGTGTATATGTGTAGTACATGTGTATATGTGTATATGTGTAGTACATGTGTATATGTGTATATGTGTAGTACATGTGTATATGTGTAGTACATGTGTATATGTGTAGTACATGTGTATATGTGTATATGTGTAGTACATGTGTATATGTGTATATGTGTAGTACATGTGTATATGTGTATATGTGTAGTACATGTGTATATGTGTATATGTGTAGTACATGTGTATATGTGTATATGTGTAGTATATGTGTAGTACATGTGTATATGTTATATGTGTAGTACATGTGTATATGTGTAGTACATGTGTATATGTGTAGTACGTGTGTATATGTGTAGTACGTGTGTATATGTGTAGTACGTGTGTATATGTGTAGTACATGTGTATATGTGTATATGTGTAGTACGTGTGTATATGTGTAGTACGTGTGTATATGTGTAGTACATGTGTATATGTGTAGTATATGTGTATATGTGTAGTATAAGTGTATATGTGTAGTATATGTGTAGTATATGTGTATATGTGTATATGTGTAGTATATGTGTAGTAAATGTGTATATGTGTAGTACATGTGTATATGTGTAGTATATGTGTATATGTGTAGTACATGTGTATATGTGTAGTACATGTGTATATGTGTAGTACGTGTGTTGTATATGTGTAGTACATATGTATATGTGTAGTATATGTGTATATGTGTAGTACATGTGTATATGTGTAGTACGTGTGTTGTATATGTGTAGTACGTGTGTTGTATATGTGTAGTACATGTGTATAGGTGTAGTACGTGTGTAGTACATGTGTATATGTGTAGTACGTGTGTATATGTGTAGTACGTGTGTAGTACATGTGTATATGTGTAGTACATGTGTATATGTGTAGTACATGTGTATATGTGTAGTACGTGTGTTGTATATGTGTAGTACGTGTGTTGTATATGTGTAGTACATGTGTATATGTGTAGTACGTGTGTAGTACATGTGTATATGTGTGGTACGTGTGTAGTACATGTGTATATGTGTAGTACGTGTGTAGTACATGTGTATATGTGTAGTACATGTGTATATGTGTAGTACGTGTGTAGTACATGTGTATATGTGTAGTACATGTTTATATGTGTAGTACATGTGTATATGTGTAGTACGTGTGTTGTATATGTGTAGTACGTGTGTTGTATATGTGTAGTACATGTGTATATGTGTAGTACGTGTGTAGTACATGTGTATATGTGTAGTACGTGTGTACATGTGTAGTATATGTGTAGTACATGTGTATATGTGTAGTACGTGTGTATATGTGTAGTACGTGTGTAGTACGTGTGTAGTACGTGTGTATATGTGTAGTACGTGTGTATATGTGTAGTACGTGTGTAGTACGTGTGTAGTACGTGTGTAGTACATGTGTATATGTGTAGTACGTGTGTAGTACGTGTGTATATGTGTAGTACGTGTGTAGTACGTGTGTAGTACATGTGTAGTACGTGTGTAGTACATGTGTATATGTGTAGTACGTGTGTAGTACGTGTGTATATGTGTAGTACGTGTGTAGTACATGTGTATATCCCATCATTTTAGTTTATACATAATTCTTATTTGCCATATTGTGAATCACATTCATACAGATTAGATTAATAACTTTCGATATAATCTCATTCCTTGTGATACCCTGGCCTCATTCCTTGTGATACCCTGGCCTCATTCCTTGTGATACTCTGGCCTCATTCCTTGTGATACCCTGGCGTCATTCCTTGTGATACCCTGGCCTCATTCCGTGTGATACCCTGGCCTCATGAAGCACAGAGGAGGATATGAATTTAACACGTGTTTACTAAGGACATTACCAACGTAGTTCTAATGTGGCTCGAACGCTCACGCCCTCGGCTATGTAGTGGACTCGGTACATATTGCACCACGGAGTCACAGTGATATAGAAAGTGCATAACCAACTTCATGAGGGTTTCACACATATAATTTATCCAAATTTATTTTAGCTCGATTGCAAAACAAGTTCTTACAACTAATATTAATCACTCTCGAGACATCATTCCTGGTGGAAGTCATGTTCTTACAACTAATATTAATCACTCTCGAGACAGCATTCCTGGTGGAAGTCATGTTCTTACAACTAACATTAATCACTCTCGATACAGCATTCCTGGTGGAAGTCATGTTCTTACAACTAATATTAATCACTCTCGAGACAGCATTCCTGGTGGAAGTCATGTTCTTACAACTAATATTAATCACTCTCGAGACATCATTCCTGATGGAAGTCATTGCCACATTGGAGAGTTAAGAGGCAATAGGGAATTTTTCTAGGGTACAATTGTAACGGCTACAGCTGGTCGCAAACATCAGGTGTTGCACACCTGAAGCGAACACGCTACCACTGCGCTATCATGACTTCCATGCATTTGCATTTTTTGGTTTCCAGTTTCAGAGTAAATCATGGTTGCACAGCCACAAAGTACAAGTGCATGTTACTGATAAGAGATTTACTTGTCATGAATGTGGAAAAAGTTTCAAAGCTTTGCCAAGTCTGCGTCAGCACAGGTTTGTACTAGTTTATTAATGTGATATATTCACTTACCCGCAGCACAGGTTTGTACTAGTTTATTAATGTGCTATATTCACTTACTGGTAGCACAGGTTTGTACTAGTTTATTAATGTGCTATATTCATGTACTGGTAGCACAGGTTTGTACTAGTTTATTAATGTGCTATATTCACTTACTGGTAGCACAGGTTTGTACTAGTTTATTAATGTGCTATATTCACTTACTGGTAGCACAGGTTTGTACTAATTTATTAATGTGATATATTCACTTACTGGTAGCACAGGTTTGTACTATGGTAGCACAGGTTTGTACTAGTTTATTAATGTGCTATATTCACTTACTGGTAGCACAGGTTTGTACTAGTTTATTAATGTGATATGTTCACTTACCCGTAGCACAGGTTTGTACTAGTTTATTAATGTGCTATATTCACTTACTGGTAGCAAGGTTTGTACTAGTTATTAATTGCTATATTCACTTACTGGTAGCATAGGCTTGTACTAGTTTATTAATGTGCTATATTCACTTACTGGTAGCACAGGTTTGTACTAGTTTATTAATGTGCTATATTTACTTACCCGTAGCACAGGTTTGTACTAGTTTATTAATGTGCTATATTCACTTACTGGTAGCACAGGTTTGTACTAGTTTATTAATGTGCTATATTCACTTACTGGTAGCACAGGTTTGTACTAGTTTATTAATGTGATATGTTCACTTACCCGTAGCACAGGTTTGTACTAGTTTATTAATGTGCTATATTCACTTACTGGTAGCATAGGTCTGTACTAGTTTATTAATGTGCTATATTCACTTACTGGTAGCATAGGTTTGTACTAGTTTTTTAATGTGCTATATTCACTTACTGGTAGCACAGGTTTGTACTAGTTTATTAATGTGCTATATTTACTTACCCATAGCACAGGTGTGTACTAGTTTATTAATATGCTATATTCACTTACTTGTAGCACAGGTTTGTACTAGTTTATTAATGTGCTATATTCACTTACTTGTAGCACAGGTTTGTACTAGTTTATTAATTTGCTATATTCACTTACTGGTAACACAGGATTGTACTAGTTTATTAATGTGCTATATTCACTTACTTGTAGCACAGGTTTGTACTAGTTTATTAATGTGCTATATTCACTTACTGGTAACACAGGATTGTACTAGTTTATTAATGTGCTATATTCACTTACTGGTAGCACAGGTTTGTACTAGTTTATTAATGTGCTATATTCACTTACTTGTAGCACAGGTTTGTACTAGTTTATTAATGTGCTATATTCACTTACTGGTAGCACAGGTTTGTACTAGTTTATTAATGTGCTATATTCACTTACTTGTAGCACAGGTTTGTACTATGGTAGCACAGGTTTGTACTAGTTTATTAATGTGCTATATTCACTTACTTGCAGCACAGGTTTGTACTAGTTTATTAATGTGCTATATTCACTTACTGGTAGCACAGGTTTGTACTAGTTTATTAATGTGCTATATTCACTTACTGGTAGCACAGGTTTGTACTAGTTTATTAATGTGCTATATTTACTTACCCGTAGCACAGGTTTGTACTAGTTTATTAATGTGCTATATTCACTTACCCGTAGCACAGGTTTGTACTAGTTTATTAATGTGCTATATTCACTTACCCGCAGCACAGGTTTGTACTAGTTTATTAATGTAATATATTCACTTACCCGTAGCACAGGTTTGTACTAGTTTATTAATGTGCTATATTCACTTACTTGCAGCACAGGTTTGTACTAGTTTATTAATGTGCTATATTCACTTACCCGCAGCACAGGTTTGTACTAGTTTATTAATGTGCTATATTCACTTACTTGCAGCACAGGTTTGTACTAGTTTATTAATGTGCTATATTCACTTACCCGTAGCACAGGTTTGTACTAGTTTATTAATGTGCTATATTCACTTACTTGCAGCACAGGTTTGTACTAGTTATTAATGTGCTATATTCACTTACTCGTCTCCTGACCATTATAATGGTTATTCTGTAGTGTAAAAATTCATTAAGTACATGAGGTCATTTAATGCAACTTACCCAAAATGTTCAGCTGAATTTTCGATAGAAAGAATTTAATATTGAGTTATTGTCTGATAAATGTCATTGTATATGGCAGCCTCCCAACATTCTCTATGCATTGTAATTATGCACATACATGTATTACTACTGATACCATCTCTGTGGCCTAGTGGTTATGGCATCCGCACTTCGCATCCACACTCCGGGATGTCGAAGGTTCGAACCTCATCAGGGGTTCGTTCTGATATGGCCGGTTGGTGAGTCGCCAGCTAGTTTGGTAATGGTTGCCGATTGCCTGATCAGCCTGGCGTACAAAGATTCGGAAAGTACTGGTGTTGATAAAAACGGTGTCCCTTAAGGCAGTAATGGCTGACCCTTTCAATAGGGGTGACACTATAATAAACAAACACCTTATTTTTACTTGCAGTAAGACTCATTTGACGGAGAGAACTATCAAGTGTCCAGAATGTCCTAAGATGTTCCTGTATAAAAACGTGCTGCGCATTCATATGCTCACACATTCAGGTATTATTTCTGGCATATATATATATGAGTATAGATATGGCATGGAAATATGTCAGTTTTGCTGGAATATAATGTTTACTAATAATGATTGTTTCCGGCAATTTTATATATGAGTATAGATATGGCATGGAAATATGTCAGTTTTGCTGGAATATAATGTTTACTAATAATGATTGTTTCCGGCAATTTTATATATGAGTATAGATATGGCATGGAAATATGTCAGTTTTGCTGGAATATAATGTGTACTAATAATTATTGTTGCCGGCAATTTTATATATGAGTATAGATATGGCATGGAAATATGTCAGTTTTGCTGGAATATAATGTGTACTAATAATGATTGTTTCCGGCAATTTTATATACTGAGTATACACTCAACAAAATTCCTAATCGGTCACCTTGTAGTTTAGTTTAAACACATTTATTTTAGCTTGATTGCTAAACAAGTTCTTACAACATTAATCACTCTCGAGACCTCATTCCTGATGGAATCCATCGCCACGAGGGAGAGAGAAGAGGCAATATGGAATTTAAATACCTTGCCTAAGGGCACAATCGTAACAGCTACAGTGGTCCTCCAACTCCGGATCTTTCGCACCTGAAACGAACGCGCTATCACGACTTCCACCTGGTAGTTTATAATGTTTGGATCGAATTAATAATCATACAATATCAATATTTTCTTATTGTCATTTAATGTATTTGATCCGATATCATTATCCAGAAAATCATGCATAACGATCTGAAATAAATTATAACCAATAAGATGATTGAATATTGATATTATTAGGTTATTAGTTTGCTCGAAATATTGTATAACACCAGGTGACCGGTTAGGAATTTTGTTGAGTGTAGATATGGTATGGAAATATGTCAGTTTTGGTGGAATATAATGGGTACTAGTAATGGTTGGCATTACAATCAAACATTTTTGTATGTGGATGACAACATTGATCGTTGTGTTCTCTCATAACAGGGGCCTCCACTCTGTGGCCGAATTATAAGGTTGTTGACTTTAAATGACTTGCCCTTCATTGCTCTACATTCCAATCCTACTTGTGTGTCAAATGATTTCATGTGAGAAAGCTATCCAGCTGGCTTACAGAAGGTCGGTGTTTCTACCTTGGTTGCCCGTCCTTGTCTGTAAGCTATCCAGCTGGCTTACAGAAGGTCGTGTTTCTACCTTGGTGCCCGTCCTTGTCTGAAAGCTATCAGCTGGCTTACAGAAGGTCGGTGTTTCTACCTTGGTTGCCGTCCTTGTCTGAAAGCTATCCAGCTGGCTTACAGAAGGTCGGTGGTTCTACCTTGGTTGCCGTCCTTGTCTGAAAGCTATCCAGCTGGCTTGCAGAAGGTCGTGTTTCTACCTTGGTTGCCCGTCCTTGTCTGAAAGCTATCCAGCTGGCTTGCAGAAGGTCGGTGTTTCTACCTTGGTTGCCCGTCCTTGTCTGAAAGCTATCCCGCTGGCTTGCAGAAGGTCGTGTTTCTACCTTGGTTGCCCGTCCTTGTCTGAAAGCTATCCAGCTGGCTTGCAGAAGGTCGTGTTTCTACCTTGGTTGCCCGTCCTTGTCTGAAAGCTATCCAGCTGGCTTGCAGAAGGTCGGTGGTTCTACCTTGGTTGCCCGTCCTTGTCTGAAATACTGTTTGACGGGAATCATTAATAGTTGTGAGTCGACATATAACTTAAGATGTTTGTGTGAATTTAAACACCCAAGACAAACAAACAAATCACCTAGTATCAGGATAAATACAATCGTAATGAACACAATATATAGGAGATTAATATGAGATCAATAGGACATCAATCTTATACTGTCCGATTAGCACAGTGGTTAGCACGCTCGCTTCTCACCAATGCAACCATGGATTCGATCCTCGGACCGGGAAGTATGTGAGATGGTACGGTGGTCGCCAGACAGGTGGGTTTTCTCTTTACGCTTTCATCCGCGCCAACCAGAGTGATTAATATAAGTTGTTAGGTATTGCTTTGCAATTATTATAAAATAAATAAAGTTTAATAATAATCTTGTTGTCCTTGCTTTAAGCGACTATTCAGCACGTGCTGAATTTGCATATAACGATATATTTGTGAAGACTACGGCTATTTATAATTGATCAAGCTGGTGTCCCGGGGACTGCCTCCCGGGGACTGCCTCCCGGGGACTGCCTCCTGAGGACTGCCGTATATTGCCTTATTTAATTGACGCTGAGTTAGTTTTATGCTCTTTTTGAATCAATTTGACAAATATATTGTCGATATTCGTTTTTTCATTGTAGTAAACTGTAACATTTCAAACAAAGTCAGTGGGTGGTTGAGGGTTTGATCAATATTATATACAGTCTCTTGTCTCACTATTGACCATGATGGTCCAGCACACACTATTGATCATGCTGGTGCAGCACACACTATTGATCATGCTGGTCCAGCACACACTATTGACCATGCTGGTCCAGCACACACTATTGATCATGCTGGTCCAGCACACACTATTGACCATGCTGGTGCAGCACACACTATTGATCATGCTGGTGCAGCACACACTATTGATCATGCTGGTCCAGCACACACTATTGACCATGCTGGTCCAGCACACACTATTGACCATGCTGGTCCAGCACACACTATTGATCATGCTGGTCCAGCACACACTATTGACCATGCTGGTCCAGCACACACTATTGATCATGCTGGTCCAGCACACACTATTGATCATGCTGGTCCAGCACACACTATTGACCATGCTGGTCCAGCACACACTATTGATCATGCTGGTCCAGCACACACTATTGATCATGCTGGTCCAGCACACACTATTGATCATGCTGGTCCAGCACACACTATTGACCATGCTGGTCCAGCACACACTATTGATCATGCTGGTCCAGCACACACTATTGATCATGCTGGTCCAGCACACACTATTGATCATGCTGGTCCAGCACACACTATTGATCATGCTGGTCCAGCACACACTATTGATCATGCTGGTCCAGCACACACTATTGACATGCTGGTCGCACACACTATTGATCATGCTGGTCCAGCACACACTATTGATCATGCTGGTCCAGCACACACTATTGATCATGCTGGTCCAGCACACACTATTGATCATGCTGGTCCAGCACACACTATTGATCATGCTGGTCCAGCACACACTATTGATCATGCTGGTCCAGCACACACTATTGATCATGCTGGTCCAGCACACACTATTGATCATGCTGGTCCAGCACACACTATTGATCATGCTGGTCCAGCACACACTATTGATCATGCTGGTCCAGCACACACTATTGATCATGCTGGTCCAGCACACACTATTGATCATGCTGGTCCAGCACACACTATTGATCATGCTGGTCCAGCACACACTATTGATCATGCTGGTCCAGCACACACTATTGATCATGCTGGTCCAGCACACACTATTGATCATGCTGGTCCAGCACACACTATTGATCATGCTGGTCCAGCACACACTATTGATCATGCTGGTCCAGCACACACTATTGATCATGCTGGTCCAGCACACACTATTGACCATGCTGGTCCAGCACACACTATTGACCATGCTGGTCCAGCACACACTATTGACCATGCTGGTACAGCACACACTATTGATCATGCTGGTCCAGCACACACTATTGATCATGCTGGTCCAGCACACACTATTGACCATGCTGGTACAGCACACACTATTGATCATGCTGGTCCAGCACACACTATTGATCATGCTGGTCCAGCACACACTATTGACCATGCTGGTCCAGCACACACTATTGACCATGCTGGTCCAGCACACACTATTGATCATGCTGGTATAGCACACACTATTGATCATGCTGGTCCAGCACACACTATTGATCATGCTGGTCCAGCACACACTATTGATCATGCTGGTCCAGCACACACTATTGACCATGCTGGTCCAGCACACACTATTGATCATGCTGGTATAGCACACACTATTGATCATGCTGGTCCAGCACACACTATTGATCATGCTGGTATAGCACACACTATTGATCATGCTGGTCCAGCACACACTATTGACCATGCTGGTCCAGCACACACTATTGATCATGCTGGTCCAGCACACACTATTGATCATGCTGGTCCAGCACACACTATTGATCATGCTGGTCCAGCACACACTATTGATCATGCTGGTCCAGCACACACTATTGATCATGCTGGTCCAGCACACACTATTGATCATGCTGGTCCAGCACACACTATTGATCATGCTGGTCCAGCACACACTATTGATCATGCTGGTCCAGCACACACTATTGATCATGCTGGTCCAGCACACACTATTGATCATGCTGGTCCAGCACACACTATTGATCATGCTGGTCCAGCACACACTATTGATCATGCTGGTCCAGCACACACTATTGACCATGCTGGTCCAGCACACACTATTGATCATGCTGGTCCAGCACACACTATTGATCATGCTGGTCCAGCACACACTATTGATCATGCTGGTCCAGCACACACTATTGATCATGCTGGTCCAGCACACACTATTGACCATGCTGGTCCAGCACACACTATTGATCATGCTGGTCCAGCACACACTATTGATCATGCTGGTCCAGCACACACTATTGACCATGCTGGTCCAGCACACACTATTGATCATGCTGGTCCAGCACACACTATTGATCATGCTGGTCAGCACACCATTGACCATGCTGGTCCAGCACACACTATTGATCATGCTGGTCCAGCACACACTATTGATCATGCTGGTCCAGCACACACTATTGATCATGCTGGTCCAGCACACACTATTGATCATGCTGGTCCAGCACACACTATTGATCATGCTGGTCCAGCACACACTATTGACCATGCTGGTCCAGCACACACTATTGATCATGCTGGTCAGCACACACTATTGATCATGCTGGTCCAGCACACACTATTGATCATGCTGGTCCAGCACACACTATTGATCATGCTGGTCCAGCACACACTATTGATCATGCTGGTCCAGCACACACTATTGATCATGCTGGTCCAGCACACACTATTGATCATGCTGGTCCAGCACACACTATTGATCATGCTGGTACAGCACACACTATTGATCATGCTGGTCCAGCACACACTATTGATCATGCTGGTCCAGCACACACTATTGATCATGCTGGTCCAGCACACACTATTGATCATGCTGGTCCAGCACACACTATTGATCATGCTGGCCAGCACACACTATTGATCATGCTGGTATAGCACACACTATTGATCATGCTGGTCCAGCACACACTATTGATCATGCTGGTATAGCACACACTATTGATCATGCTGGTATAGCACACACTATTGATCATGCTGGTCCAGCACACACTATTGATCATGCTGGTCCAGCACACACTATTGATCATGCTGGTCCAGCACACACTATTGATCATGCTGGTACAGCACACACTATTGATCATGCTGGTCCAGCACACACTATTGATCATGCTGGTATAGCACACACTATTGATCATGCTGGTCCAGCACACACTATTGATCATGCTGGTCCAGCACACACTATTGATCATGCTGGTCCAGCACACACTATTGATCATGCTGGTCCAGCACACACTATTGATCATGCTGGTCCAGCACACACTATTGATCATGCTGGTCCAGCACACACTATTGATCATGCTGGTCCAGCACACACTATTGATCATGCTGGTCCAGCACACACTATTGATCATGCTGGTATAGCACACACTATTGATCATGCTGGTCCAGCACACACTATTGATCATGCTGGTCCAGCACACACTATTGATCATGCTGGTCCAGCACACACTATTGATCATGCTGGTCCAGCACACACTATTGATCATGCTGGTCCAGCACACACTATTGATCATGCTGGTCCAGCACACACTATTGATCATGCTGGTCCAGCACACACTATTGATCATGCTGGTCCAGCACACACTATTGATCATGCTGGTCCAGCACACACTATTGATCATGCTGGTCCAGCACACACTATTGATCATGCTGGTCCAGCACACACTATTGATCATGCTGGTCCAGCACACACTATTGATCATGCTGGTCCAGCACACACTATTGATCATGCTGGTCCAGCACACACTATTGATCATGCTGGTCCAGCACACACTATTGATCATGCTGGTCCAGCACACACTATTGATCATGCTGGTCCAGCACACACTATTGATCATGCTGGTCCAGCACACACTATTGATCATGCTGGTCCAGCACACACTATTGATCATGCTGGTCCAGCACACACTATTGATCATGCTGGTCCAGCACACACTATTGACCATGCTGGTCCAGCACACACTATTGATCATGCTGGTCCAGCACACACTATTGATCATGCTGGTCCAGCACACACTATTGATCATGCTGGTCCAGCACACACTATTGATCATGCTGGTCCAGCACACACTATTGATCATGCTGGTACAGCACACACTATTGATCATGCTGGTCCAGCACACACTATTGATCATGCTGGTATAGCACACACTATTGATCATGCTGGTCCAGCACACACTATTGACCATGCTGGTCCAGCACACACTATTGATCATGCTGGTCCAGCACACACTATTGATCATGCTGGTCCAGCACACACTATTGACCATGCTGGTCCAGCACACACTATTGATCATGCTGGTATAGCACACACTATTGATCATGCTGGTCCAGCACACACTATTGATCATGCTGGTCCAGCACACACTATTGATCATGCTGGTCCAGCACACACTATTGACCATGCTGGTCCAGCACACACTATTGACCATGCTGGTCCAGCACACACTATTGATCATGCTGGTACAGCACACACTATTGATCATGCTGGTCCAGCACACACTATTGATCATGCTGGTCCAGCACACACTATTGACCATGCTGGTCCAGCACACACTATTGATCATGCTGGTCCAGCACACACTATTGATCATGCTGGTCCAGCACACACTATTGACCATGCTGGTCCAGCACACACTATTGATCATGCTGGTCCAGCACACACTATTGATCATGCTGGTCCAGCACACACTATTGATCATGCTGGTCCAGCACACACTATTGATCATGCTGGT
>JABXNX010000118.1:75239-102159 GCA_014843695.1 Archivesica marissinica | reverse complement strand
GTGACAGTCAGTATATTGGCTGTATTGCTCATGTGTGACAGTCAGTATATTGGTTGTATTGTTCATGTGTGACAGTCAGTATATTGGTTGTATTGTTCATGTGTGATAGTCAGTATATTGGTTGTATTGTTCATGTGTGACAGTCAGTATATTGCTTGTATTGCTCATGTGTGACAGTCAGTATATTGGCTGTATTGCTCATGTGTGACAGTCAGTATATTGGTTGTATTGTTCATGTGTGACAGTCAGTATATTGGTTGTATTGCTCATGTGTGACAGTCAGTATATTGGTTGTATTGTTCATGTGTGACAGTCAGTATATTGGCTGTATTGCTCATGTGTGACAGTCAGTATATTGCTTGTATTGCTCATGTGTGACAGTCAGTATATTGGCTGTATTGCTCATGTGTGACAGTCAGTATATTGGCTGTATTGCTCATGTGTGACAGTCAGTATATTGGTTGTATTGTTCATGTGTGATAGTCAGTAAATTGGTTGTATTGTTCATGTGTGACAGTCAGTATATTGCTTGTATTGCTCATGTGTGACAGTCAGTATATTGGCTGTATTGCTCATGTGTGACAGTCAGTATATTGGTTGTATTGCTCATGTGTGACAGTCAGTATATTGGCTGTATTGCTCATGTGTGACAGTCAGTATATTGGTTGTATTGTTCATGTGTGACAGTCAGTATATTGGCTGTATTGCTCATGTGTGACAGTCAGTATATTGGTTGTATTGCTCATGTGTGACAGTCAGTATATTGCTTGTATTGCCCATGTGACAGTCAGTATATTGGCTGTATTGCTCACGAGTGAGTCAGTATATTGGTTGTATTGCTCATGTGTGACAGTCAGTATATTGGCTGTATTGCTCATGTGTGACAGTCAGTATATTGGCTGTATTGCTCATGTGTGACAGTCAGTATATTGGTTGTATTGCTCATGTGTGACAGTCAGTATATTGGTTGTATTGCTCATGTGTGAGTCAGTATATTGGTTGTATTGCTCATGTGTGACAGTCAGTATATTGGTTGTATTGCTCATGTGTGACAGTCAGTATATTGGTTGTATTGCTCATGTGTGACAGTCAGTATATTGGTTGTATTGCTCATGTGTGACAGTCAGTATATTGGTTGTATTGCTCATGTGTGACAGTCAGTATATTGGTTGTATTGCTCATGTGTGACAGTCAGTATATTGGTTGTATTGTTCATGTGTGACAGTCAGTATATTGGTTGTATTGCTCATGTGTGACAGTCAGTATATTGGTTGTATTGCTCATGTGTGACAGTCAGTATATTGGTTGTATTGCTCATGTGTGACAGTCAGTATATTGGTTGTATTGCTCATGTGTGACAGTCAGTATATTGGTTGTATTGCTCATGTGTGACAGTCAGTATATTGGTTGTATTGCTCATGTGTGACAGTCAGTATATTGGTTGTATTGCTCATGTGTGACAGTCAGTATATTGGTTGTATTGCTCATGTGTGACAGTCAGTATATTGGTTGTATTGCCATGTGTGAGTCAGTATATTGGTTGTATTGTTCATGTGTGACAGTCAGTATATTGTTGTATTGCCCATGTGACAGTCATATTTGGTTGTATTGCTCATTGTGACAGTCAGTATATTGTTTGTATTGCCCATGTGACAGTCAGTATATTGGTTGTATTGTTCATGTGTGACAGTCAGTATATTGGCTGTATTGCTCATGTGTGACAGTCAGTATATTGGCTGTATTGCTCATGTGTGACAGTCAGTATATTGGCTGTATTGCTCATGTGTGACGTCAGTATATTGGTTGTATTGCTCATGTGTGAAGTCAGTATATTGGTTGTATTGCTCATGTGTGACAGTCAGTATATTGGCTGTATTGCTCATGTGTGATAGTCAGTATATTGGTTGTATTGCCCATGTGTGAGTCAGTATATTGGTTGTATTGCCAATGTGTGACAGTCAGTATATTTGTTGTATTGCTCATGTGTGATAGTCAGTATATTGGTTGTATTGCTCATGTGTGATAGTCAGTATATTGCGTGTATTGCCCATGTGTGACAGTCAGTATATTGGCTGTATTGCTCATGAGTGACAGTCAGTATATTGGCTGTATTTCTCATGTGTGACAGTCAGTATATTGCTTGCATTGCCCATGTGTGACAGTCAGTATATTGGCTGTATTGCACATGTGTGACAGTTAGTATATTGCTTGTATTGCCCATGTGTGACAGTCAGTATATTGCTTGTATTGCCCATGTGTGACAGTCAGTATATTGGCTGTATTGCTCATGAGTGACAGTCAGTATATTGGCTGTATTGCTCATGTGTGACAGTCATTATATTGCTTGTATTGTCCATGTGTGACAGTCAGTATATTGGCTGTATTGCGCATGTGTGAAAGTCAGTATATTGGTTGTATTGCTCATGTGTGACAGTCAGTATATTGGCTGTATTGCTCATGTGTGATAGTCAGTATATTGGTTGTATTGCTCATGTGTGATAGTCAGTATATTGGCTGTATTGCTCATGTGTGATAGTCAGTATATTGGCTGTATTGCTCATGTGTGATAGTCAGTATATTGGTTGTATTGTTCATGTGTGACAGTCAGTATATTGCTTGTATTGCTCATGTGTGACAGTCAGTATATTGGCTGTATTGCTCATGTGTGATAGTCAGTATATTGGCTGTATTGCTCATGTGTGACAGTCAGTATATTGGTTGTATTGTTCATGTGTGATAGTCAGTATATTGCTTGTATTGCTCATGTGTGACAGTCAGTATATTGGCTGTATTGCTGATGTGTGACAGTCAGTATATTGGCTGTATTGCTCATGTGTGACAGTCAGTATATTGCTTGTATTGTTCATGTGAGATAGTCAGTAAATTGGTTGTATTGTTCATGTGTGACAGTCAGTATATTGCTTGTATTGCTCATGTGTGACAGTCAGTATATTGGCTGTATTGCTCATGTGTGACAGTCAGTATATTGGTTGTATTGTTCATGTGTGACAATCAGTATATTGGTTGTATTGTTCATGTGTGACAGTCAGTATATGTGTTGCATTGCTCAAGTGTGACAGTCAGTATATTGGTTGTATTGTTCATGTGTGACAGTCAGTATATTGGTTGTATTGTTCATGTGTGACAGTCAGTATATTGGTTGTATTGTTCATATGTGACAGTCAGTATATTGGTTGCATTGCTCATGTGTGACAGTCAGTATATTTGTTGTATTGATCAAGTGTGACAGTCAGTATATTGATTGTATTGCCAATGTGTGAGTCAGTATATTGGTTGTATTGTTCATGTGTGACAGTCAGTATATTGTTTGTATTGCCCATGTGACAGTCAGTATATTGGTTGTATTGCTCATGTGTGACAGTCAGTATATTGTTTGTATTGCCCATGTGACAGTCAGTATATTGGTTGTATTGCTCACGAGTGAGTCAGTATATTGGTTGTATTGTTCATGTGTGACAGTCAGTATATTGGCTGTATTGCTCATGTGTGAGAGTCTGTATATTGGCTGTATTGCTCATGTGTGATAGTCAGTATATTGGCTGTATTGCTCATGTGTGACAGTCAGTGTATTGGTTGTATTGCCCATGTGTGAGTCAGTATATTGTTGTATTGCCCATGTGTGACAGTCAGTATATTGGTTGTATTGCTCATGTGTGATAGTCAGTATATTGGTTGTATTGCTCATGTGTGACAGTCAGTATATTGCTTGTATTGCCCATGTGTGACAGTCAGTATATTGGCTGTATTGCCCATGTGTGACAGTCAGTATATTGGCTGTATTGCCCATGTGTGACAGTCAGTATATTGGCTGTATTGCTCATGAGTGACAGTCAGTATATTGGCTGTATTGCTCATGTGTGACAGTCAGTATATTGCTTGTATTGCCCATGTGTGACAGTCAGTATATTGGCTGTATTGCCCATGTGTGACAGTCAGTATATTGGTTGTATTGCTCATGTGTGACAATCAGTATATTGGTTGTATTGTTCATGTGTGACAGTCAGTATATGTGTTGCATTGCTCAAGTGTGACAGTCAGTATATTGGTTGTATTGTTCATGTGTGACAGTCAGTATATTGGTTGTATTGTTCATGTGTGACAGTCAGTATATTGGTTGTATTGTTCATATGTGACAGTCAGTATATTGGTTGCATTGCTCATGTGTGACAGTCAGTATATTTGTTGTATTGATCAAGTGTGACAGTCAGTATATTGGTTGTATTGCCAATGTGTGAGTCAGTATATTGGTTGTATTGTTCATGTGTGACAGTCAGTATATTGTTTGTATTGCCCATGTGACAGTCAGTATATTGGTTGTATTGCTCATGTGTGACAGTCAGTATATTGTTTGTATTGCCCATGTGACAGTCAGTATATTGGTTGTATTGCTCACGAGTGAGTCAGTATATTGGTTGTATTGTTCATGTGTGACAGTCAGTATATTGGCTGTATTGCTCATGTGTGAGAGTCTGTATATTGGCTGTATTGCTCATGTGTGATAGTCAGTATATTGGCTGTATTGCTCATGTGTGACAGTCAGTGTATTGGTTGTATTGCCCATGTGTGAGTCAGTATATTGGTTGTATTGCCCATGTGTGACAGTCAGTATATTGGTTGTATTGCTCATGTGTGATAGTCAGTATATTGGTTGTATTGCTCATGTGTGACAGTCAGTATATTGCTTGTATTGCCCATGTGTGACAGTCAGTATATTGGCTGTATTGCCCATGTGTGACAGTCAGTATATTGGCTGTATTGCCCATGTGTGACAGTCAGTATATTGGCTGTATTGCTCATGAGTGACAGTCAGTATATTGGCTGTATTGCTCATGTGTGACAGTCAGTATATTGCTTGTATTGCCCATGTGTGACAGTCAGTATATTGGCTGTATTGCCCATGTGTGACAGTCAGTATATTGGTTGTATTGCTCATGTGTGACAGTCAGTATATTGGCTGTATTGCTCATGTGTGATAGTCAGTATATTGGTTGTATTGCTCATGTGTGATAGTCAGTATATTGGCTGTATTGCTCATGAGTGACAGTCAATATATTGGCTGTATTGCTCATGATTGATAGTCAGTATATTGCTTGTATTGCCCATGTGTGACAGTCAGTATATTGGCTGTATTGCTCAAGTGTGACAGTCAGTATATTAGTTGTATTGCTCATGTGTGACAGTCAGTATATTGGTTGTATTGCTCATGTGTGACAGTCAGTATATTGGCTGTATTGCTCATTTGTGACAGTCAGTATATTGGTTGTATTGCTCATGTGTGACAGTCAGTATATTGCTTGTATTGCCCATGTGTGACAGTCAGTATATTGGCTGTATTGCCCATGTGTGAAAGTCAGTATATTGGTTGTATTGCTCATGTGTGATAGTCAGTATATTGGTTGTATTGCTCATGTGTGATAGTCAGTAAATTGGCTGTATTGCTCATGTGTGATAGTCAGTATATTGGCTGTATTGCTCATGTGTGACAGTCAGTATATTGGTTGTATTGTTCATGTGTGACAGTCAGTATATTGCTTGTATTGCTCATGTGTGACAGTCAGTATATTGGCTGTATTGCTCCTGTGTGACGGTCAGTATATTGGTTGTATTGTTCATGTGTGATAGTCAGTAAATTGGTTGTATTGTTCATGTGTGACAGTCAGTATATTGCTTGTATTGATCATGTGTGACAGTCAGTATATTGGTTGTATTGTTCATGTGTGACAGTCAGTATATTGGCTATATTGCTCATGTGTGACAGTCAGTATATTGGTTGTATTGTTCATGTATGACAGTCAGTATATTGGCTGTATCGCTCATGTGTGACAGTCAGTATATTTATTGTATTATTCATGTGTGACAGTCAGTATATTGGCTGTATCGCTCATGTGTGACAGTCAGTATATTGGTTGTATCGCTCATGTGTGACAGTCAGTATATGTGTTGTATTGCTCATGTGTGACAGTCAGTATATTGGTTGTATCGCTCAAGTGTGAGTCAGTATATTTGTTGCATTGCTCAAGTGTGACAGTCAGTATATTTGTTGCATTGCTCAAGTGTGACAGTCAGTATATTGGTTGTATTGCTCATGTGTGACAGTCAGTATATTGGTTGCATTGCTCATGTGTGACAGTCAGTATATTGGTTGTATTGCTCATGTGTGACAGTCAGTATATTGGTTGTATTGTTCATGTGTGACAGTCAGTATATTGGTTGTATTGTTCATGTGTGACAGTCAGTATATTGGTTGTATTGTTCATGTGTGACAGTGAGTATATTGGTTGTATTGATCAAGTGTGACAGTCAGTATATTTGTTGCATTGCTCAAGTGTGACAGTCAGTATATTGGTTGTATTGCTCATGTGTGACAGTCAGTATATTGGTTGCATTGCTCATGTGTGACAGTCAGTATATTGGTTGTATTGCACATGTGTGACAGTCAGTATATTGGTTGTATTGTTCATGTGTGACAGTCAGTATATTGGTTGTATTGTTCATGTGTGACAGTCAGTATATTGGTTGTATTGTTCATGTGTGACAGTCAGTATATTTGTTGCATTGCTCAAGTGTGACAGTCAGTATATTGGTTGTATTGCCCATGTGTGAGTCAGTATATTGGTTGTATTGCTCATGTGTGACAGTCAGTATATTGTTTGTATTGCCCATGTGACAGTCAGTATATTGTTTGTATTGCTCACGAGTGAGTCAGTATATTGGTTGTATTGTTCATGTGTAACAGTCAGTATATTGGCTGTATTGCTCATGTGTGACAGTCTGTATATTGGCTGTATTGCTCATTTGTGATAGTCAGTATATTGGCTGTATTGCTCATGTGTGACAGTCAGTGTATTGGTTGTATTGCCCATTTGTGAGTCAGTATATTGGTTGTATTGCCCATGTGTGACAGTCAGTATATTGGTTGTATTGCTCATGTGTGATAGTCAGTCTATTGGTTGTATTGCTCATGTGTGACAGTCAGTATATTGCTTGTATTGCCCATGTGTGACAGTCAGTATATTGGCTGTATTGCCCATGTGTGACAGTCAGTATATTGGCTGTATTGCCCATGTGTGTCAGTCAGTATATTGGCTGTATTGCTCATGAGTGACAGTCAGTATATTGCTTGTATTGCCCATGTGTGACAGTCAGTATATTGGCTGTATTGCCCATGTGTGACAGTCAGTATATTGGTTGTATTGCTCATGTGTGACAGTCAGTATATTGGCTGTATTGCTCATGTGTGATAGTCAGTATATTGGCTGTATTGCTCATGAGTGATAGTCAGTATATTGGCTGTATTGCTCATGATTGATAGTCAGTATATTGCTTGTATTGCCCATGTGTGACAGTCAGTATATTGGCTGTATTGCTCATGTGTGACAGTCAGTATATTGGCTGTATTGCTCATGTGTGACAGTCAGTATATTGGTTGTATTGCTCATGTGTGACAGTCAGTATATTGGTTGTATTGTTCATGTGTGATAGTCAGTATATTGCTTGTATTGCTCATGTGTGACAGTCAGTATATTGGCTGTATTGCTCATGAGTGACAGTCAGTATATTGGTTGTATTGTTCATGTGTGATAGTCAGTAAATTGGTTGTATTGTTCATATGTGACAGTCAGTATATTGCTTGTATTGATCATGTGTGACAGTCAGTATATTGGCTGTATTGCTCATGTGTGACAGTCAGTATATTGGTTGTATTGTTCATGTGTGACAGTCAGTATATTGGCTATATTGCTCATGTGTGACAGTCAGTATATTGGTTGTATTGTTCATGTATGACAGTCAGTATATTGGCTGTATCGCTCATGTGTGACAGTCAGTATATTTGTTGTATTATTCATGTGTGACAGTCAGTATATTGGCTGTATCGCTCATGTGTGACAGTCAGTATATTGGTTGTATCGCTCATGTGTGACAGTCAGTATATGTGTTGTATTGCTCATGTGTGACAGTCAGTATATTGGTTGTATCGCTCAAGTGTGAGTCAGTATATTTGTTGCATTGCTCAAGTGTGACAGTCAGTATATTTGTTGCATTGCTCAAGTGTGACAGTCAGTATATTGGTTGTATTGCTCATGTGTGACAGTCAGTATATTGGTTGCATTGCTCATGTGTGACAGTCAGTATATTGGTTGTATTGCTCATGTGTGACAGTCAGTATATTGGTTGTATTGTTCATGTGTGACAGTCAGTATATTGGTTGTATTGTTCATGTGTGACAGTCAGTATATTGGTTGTATTGTTCATGTGTGACAGTGAGTATATTGGTTGTATTGATCAAATGTGACAGTCAGTATATTGGTTGTATTGCTCATGTGTGACCGTCAGTATATTGGTTGCATTGCTCATGTGTGACAGTCAGTATATTGGTTGTATTGTTCATGTGTGACAGTCAGTATATTGATTGTATTGTTCATGTGTGACAGTCAGTATATTGGTTGTATTGTTCATGTGTGACAGTCAGTATATTTGTTGCATTGCTCAAGTGTGACCGTCAGTATATTGGTTGTATTGCCCATGTGTGAGTCAGTATATTGGTTGTATTGTTCCTGTGTGACAGTCAGTATATTGTTTGTATTGCCCATGTGACAGTCATTATTTGGTTGTATTGCTCATTTGTGACAGTCAGTATATTGTTTGTATTGCCCATGTGACAGTCAGTATATTGTTTGTATTGCTCACGAGTGAGTCAGTATATTGGTTGTATTGTTCATGTGTAACAGTCAGTATATTGGCTGTATTGCTCATGTGTGACAGTCTGTATATAGGCTGTATTGCTCATGTGTGATAGTCAGTATATTGGCTGTATTGCTCATGTGTGACAGTCAGTGTATTGGTTGTATTGCCCATTTGTGAGTCAGTATATTGTTTGTATTGCCCATGTGTGACAGTCAGTATATTGGTTGTATTGCTCATGTGTGATAGTCAGTATATTGGTTGTATTGCTCATGTGTGACAGTCAGTATATTGCTTGTATTGCCCATGTGTGACAGTCAGTATATTGGCTGTATTGCCCATGTGTGACAGTCAGTATATTGGCTGTATTGCCCATGTGTGTCAGTCAGTATATTGGCTGTATTGCTCATGAGTGACAGTCAGTATGTTGGCTGTATTGCTCATGTGTGACAGTCAGTATATTGCTTGTATTGCCCATGTGTGATAGTCAGTATATTGGCTGTATTGCCCATGTGTGACAGTCAGTATATTGGTTGTATTGCTCATGTGTGACAGTCAGTATATTGGCTGTATTGCTCATGTGTGATAGTCAGTATATTGGCTGTATTGCTCATGAGTGATAGTCAGTATATTGGCTGTATTGCTCATGATTGATAGTCAGTATATTGCTTGTATTGCCCATGTGTGACAGTCAGTATATTGGTTGTATTGCTCATGTGTGACAGTCAGTATATTAGTTGTATTGCTCATGTGTGACAGTCAGTATATTGGTTGTATTGCTCATGTGACAGTCAGTATATTGGCTGTATTGCTCATGTGTGACAGTCAGTATATTGGTTGTATTGCTCATGTGTGACAGTCAGTATATTGGTTGTATTGTTCATGTGTGATAGTCAGTATATTGCTTGTATTGCTCATGTGTGACAGTCAGTATATTGGCTGTATTGCTCATGAGTGACAGTCAGTATATTGGTTGTATTGTTCATGTGTGATAGTCAGTATATTGCTTGTATTGTTCATGTGTGATAGTCAGTAAATTTGTTGTATTGTTCATGTGTGACAGTCAGTATATTGCTTGTATTGCTCATGTGTGACAGTCAGTATATTGGCTGTATTGCTCATGTGTGACAGGTAGTATATTGGTTGTATTGTTCATGTGTGACAGTCAGTATATTGGCTATATTGCTCATGTGTGACAGTCAGTATATTGGTTGTATTGTTCATGTGTGACAGTCAGTATATTGGCTATATCGCTCATGTGTGACAGTCAGTATATTTGTTGTATTGTTCATGTGTGACAGTCAGTATATTGGCTGTATCGCTCATGTGTGATAGTCAGTATATTTGTTGTATTGTTCATGTGTGACAGTCAGTATATTGGCTGTATCGCTCATGTGTGATGGCTGTATCGCTCATGTGTGACAGTCAGTATATTGGTTGTATCGCTCATGTGTGACAGTCAGTATATTTGTTGTATTGCTCATGTGTGACAGTCAGTATATTGGTTGTATCGCTCAAGTGTGAGTCAGTATATTTGTTGCATTGCTCAAGTGTGACAGTCAGTATATTTGTTGCATTGCTCAAGTGTGACAGTCAGTATATTTGTTGCATTGCTCAAGTGTGACAGTCAGTATATTGGTTGTATTTCTCATGTGTGACAGTCAGTATATTGGTTGTATTGTTCATGTGTGACAGTCAGTATATTGGCTATATTGCTCATGTGTGACAGTCAGTATATTGGTTGTATTGCTCATGTGTGACAGTCAGTATATTGGTTGTATTGCTCATGTGTGACAGTCAGTATATTGGTTGTATTGCTCATGTGTGACAGTCAGTATATTGGTTGTATTGTCCATGTGTGACAGTCAGTATATTGGTTGTATTGTTCATGTGTGACAGTCAGTATATTGGTTGTATTGTTCATGTGTGACAGTCAGTATATTGGTTGTATTGGTCATGTGTGACAGTCAGTATATTGGTTGTATTGTTCATGTGTGACAGTCAGTATATTGGCTGTATTGCTCATGAGTGAGTCAGTATATTGGTTGTATTGCTCATGTGTGACAGTCAGTATATTGGTTGTATTGTTCATGTGTGACCGTCAGTATATTGGTTGTATTGTTCATGTGTGACAGTCAGTATATTGCTTGTATTGCCCATGTGTGACAGTCAGTATATTGGCTGTATTGCCAATGTGTGACAGTCAGTATATTGGCTGTATTGCCCATGTGTGACAGTCAGTATATTGGCTGTATTGCTCATGTGTGACAGTCAGTATATTGGCTGTATTGCTCATGTGTGACAGTCAGTATATTGCTTGTATTGCCCATGTGTGACAGTCAGTATATTGGTTGTATTGCTCATGTGTGATAGTCAGTATATTGGTTGTATTGCTCATGTGTGACAGTCAGTATATTGCTTGTATTGCCCATGTGTGACAGTCAGTATATTGGCTGTATTGCCCATGTGTGACAGTCAGTATATTGGCTGTATTGCCCATGTGTGACAGTCAGTATATTGGCTGTATTGCTCATGAGTGACAGTCAGTATATTGGCTGTATTGCTCATGTGTGACAGTCAGTATATTGCTTGTATTGCCCATGTGTGACAGTCAGTATATTGGCTGTATTGCCCATGTGTGACAGTCAGTATATTGGTTGTATTGCTCATGTGTGACAGTCAGTATATTGGCTGTATTGCTCATGTGTGATAGTCAGTATATTGGTTGTATTGCTCATGTGTGATAGTCAGTATATTGGCTGTATTGCTCATGAGTGACAGTCAATATATTGGCTGTATTGCTCATGATTGATAGTCAGTATATTGCTTGTATTGCCCATGTGTGACAGTCAGTATATTGGCTGTATTGCTCATGTGTGACAGTCAGTATATTAGTTGTATTGCTCATGTGTGACAGTCAGTATATTGGTTGTATTGCTCATGTGTGACAGTCAGTATATTGGCTGTATTGCTCATGTGTGACAGTCAGTATATTGGTTGTATTGCTCATGTGTGACAGTCAGTATATTGCTTGTATTGCCCATGTGTGACAGTCAGTATATTGGCTGTATTGCCCATGTGTGAAAGTCAGTATATTGGTTGTATTGCTCATGTGTGATAGTCAGTATATTGGTTGTATTGCTCATGTGTGATAGTCAGTAAATTGGCTGTATTGCTCATGTGTGATAGTCAGTATATTGGCTGTATTGCTCATGTGTGACAGTCAGTATATTGGTTGTATTGTTCATGTGTGACAGTCAGTATATTCTGTATTGCTCATGTGTGACAGTCAGTATATTGGCTGTATTGCTCCTGTGTGACGGTCAGTATATTGGTTGTATTGTTCATGTGTGATAGTCAGTAAATTGGTTGTATTGTTCATATGTGACAGTCAGTATATTGCTTGTATTGATCATGTGTGACAGTCAGTATATTGGTTGTATTGTTCATGTGTGACAGTCAGTATATTGGCTGTATTGCTCATGTGTGACAGTCAGTATATTGGTTGTATTGTTCATGTATGACAGTCAGTATATTGGCTGTATCGCTCATGTGTGACAGTCAGTATATTTGTTGTATTATTCATGTGTGACAGTCAGTATATTGGCTGTATCGCTCATGTGTGACAGTCAGTATATTGGTTGTATCGCTCATGTGTGACAGTCAGTATATGTGTTGTATTGCTCATGTGTGACAGTCAGTATATTGGTTGTATCGCTCAAGTGTGAGTCAGTATATTTGTTGCATTGCTCAAGTGTGACAGTCAGTATATTTGTTGCATTGCTCAAGTGTGACAGTCAGTATATTGGTTGTATTGCTCATGTGTGACAGTCAGTATATTGGTTGCATTGCTCATGTGTGACAGTCAGTATATTGGTTGTATTGCTCATGTGTGACAGTCAGTATATTGGTTGTATTGTTCATGTGTGACAGTCAGTATATTGGTTGTATTGTTCATGTGTGACAGTCAGTATATTGGTTGTATTGTTCATGTGTGACAGTGAGTATATTGGTTGTATTGATCAAGTGTGACAGTCAGTATATTTGTTGCATTGCTCAAGTGTGACAGTCAGTATATTGGTTGTATTGCTCATGTGTGACAGTCAGTATATTGGTTGCATTGCTCATGTGTGACAGTCAGTATATTGGTTGTATTGCTCATGTGTGACAGTCAGTATATTGGTTGTATTGTTCATGTGTGACAGTCAGTATATTGGTTGTATTGTTCATGTGTGACAGTCAGTATATTGGTTGTATTGTTCATGTGTGACAGTCAGTATATTTGTTGCATTGCTCAAGTGTGACAGTCAGTATATTGGTTGTATTGCCCATGTGTGAGTCAGTATATTGGTTGTATTGCTCATGTGTGACAGTCAGTATATTGTTTGTATTGCCCATGTGACAGTCAGTATATTGTTTGTATTGCTCACGAGTGAGTCAGTATATTGGTTGTATTGTTCATGTGTAACAGTCAGTATATTGGCTGTATTGCTCATGTGTGACAGTCTGTATATTGGCTGTATTGCTCATGTGTGATAGTCAGTATATTGGCTGTATTGCTCATGTGTGACAGTCAGTGTATTGGTTGTATTGCCCATTTGTGAGTCAGTATATTGGTTGTATTGCCCATGTGTGACAGTCAGTATATTGGTTGTATTGCTCATGTGTGATAGTCAGTCTATTGGTTGTATTGCTCATGTGTGACAGTCAGTATATTGCTTGTATTGCCCATGTGTGACAGTCAGTATATTGGCTGTATTGCCCATGTGTGACAGTCAGTATATTGGCTGTATTGCCCATGTGTGTCAGTCAGTATATTGGCTGTATTGCTCATGAGTGACAGTCAGTATATTGCTTGTATTGCCCATGTGTGACAGTCAGTATATTGGCTGTATTGCCCATGTGTGACAGTCAGTATATTGGTTGTATTGCTCATGTGTGACAGTCAGTATATTGGCTGTATTGCTCATGTGTGACAGTCAGTATATTGGCTGTATTGCTCATGAGTGACAGTCAGTATATTGGCTGTATTGCTCATGATTGACAGTCAGTATATTGCTTGTATTGCCCATGTGTGACAGTCAGTATATTGGCTGTATTGCTCATGTGTGACAGTCAGTATATTGGCTGTATTGCTCATGTGTGACAGTCAGTATATTGGTTGTATTGCTCATGTGTGACAGTCAGTATATTGGTTGTATTGTTCATGTGTGATAGTCAGTAAATTGGTTGTATTGTTCATGTGTGACAGTCAGTATATTGCTTGTATTGCTCATGTGTGACAGTCAGTATATTGGCTGTATTGCTCATGTGTGACAGTCAGTATATTGGTTGTATTGTTCATGTGTGACAGTCAGTATATTGGCTATATTGCTCATGTGTGACAGTCAGTATATTGGTTGTATTGTTCATGTGTGACAGTCAGTATATTGGCTGTATCGCTCATGTGTGACAGTCAGTATATTGGTTGTATTGTTCATGTGTGACAGTCAGTATATTGGCTGTATTGCTCATGTGACAGTCAGTATATTGGCTGTATTGCTCATGTGTGAGTCAGTATATTGGCTGTATTGCTCATGTGTGACAGTCAGTATATTGGTTGTATCGCTCATGTGTGACAGTCAGTATATTGGTTGTATTGCTCATGTGTGACAGTCAGTATATTGGTTGTATTGCTCATGTGTGACAGTCAGTATATTGACCAACAAATAGTCAGTATATTTGTTGTATTGCTCATGTGTGACAGTCAGTATATTGTTGTATTGCTCATGTGTGACAGTCAGTATATTGGTTGTATTGCTCATGTGTGACAGTCAGTATATTGGTTGTATTGCTCATGTGTGACAGTCAGTATATTGGTTGTATTGCTCATGTGTGACAGTCAGTATATTGGTTGTATTGTTCATGTGTGACAGTCAGTATATTGGTTGTATTGCTCATGTGTGACAGTCAGTATATTGGTTGTATTGTTCATGTGTGACAGTCAGTATATTGGTTGTATTGCTCATGTGTGACAGTCAGTATATTGGTTGTATTGCTCATGTGTGACAGTCAGTATATTGGTTGTATTGTTCATGTGTGACAGTCAGTATATTGGTTGTATTGTTCATGTGTGACAGTCAGTATATTGGTTGTATTGTTCATGTGTGACAGTCAGTATATTGGTTGTATTGCTCATGTGTGACAGTCAGTATATTGGTTGTATTGCCATGTGTGAGTCAGTATATTGGTTGTATTGTTCATGTGTGACAGTCAGTATATTGTTGTATTGCCCATGTGACAGTCAGTATTTGGTTGTATTGCTCATGTGTGACAGTCAGTATATTGTGTATTGCCATGTGACAGTCAGTATATTGGTTGTATTGCTCATGTGTGACAGTCAGTATATTGGCTGTATTGCTCATGTGTGACAGTCAGTATATTGGCTGTATTGCCCATGTGTGATAGTCAGTATATTGGCTGTATTGCTCATGTGTGACAGTCAGTATATTGCTTGTATTGCCCATGTGTGAGTCAGTATATTGCTTGTATTGCCCATGTGTGACAGTCAGTATATTGGCTGTATTGCTCATGAGTGACAGTCAGTATATTGGCTGTATTGCTCATGTGTGACAGTCATTATATTGCTTGTATTGTCCATGTGTGACAGTCAGTATATTGGCTGTATTGCGCATGTGTGAAAGTCAGTATATTGGTTGTATTGCTCATGTGTGACAGTCAGTATATTGGCTGTATTGCTCATGTGTGATAGTCAGTATATTGGTTGTATTGCTCATGTGTGATAGTCAGTATATTGGCTGTATTGCTCATGTGTGATAGTCAGTATATTGGCTGTATTGCTCATGTGTGACAGTCAGTATATTGGTTGTATTGTTCATGTGTGACAGTCAGTATATTGCTTGTATTGCTCATGTGTGACAGTCAGTATATTGGCTGTATTGCTCATGTGTGATAGTCAGTATATTGGCTGTATTGCTCATGTGTGACAGTCAGTATATTGGTTGTATTGTTCATGTGTGATAGTCAGTATATTGCTTGTATTGCTCATGTGTGACAGTCAGTATATTGGCTGTATTGCTCATGTGTGACAGTCAGTATATTGGCTGTATTGCTCATGTGTGACAGTCAGTATATTGCTTGTATTGTTCATGTGAGATAGTCAGTAAATTGGTTGTATTGTTCATGTGTGACAGTCAGTATATTGCTTGTATTGCTCATGTGTGACAGTCAGTATATTGGCTGTATTGCTCATGTGTGACAGTCAGTATATTGGTTGTATTGTTCATGTGTGACAGTCAGTATATTGGTTGTATTGTTCATGTGTGACAGTCAGTATATTGGTTGTATTGCTCATGTGTGACAGTCAGTATATTGGTTGTATTGTTCATGTGTGACAGTCAGTATATTGGTTGTATTGTTCATGTGTGACAGTCAGTATATGTTGCATTGCTCAAGTGTGACAGTCAGTATATTGGTTGTATTGTTCATGTGTGACAGTCAGTATATTGGTTGTATTGTTCATATGTGACAGTCAGTATATTGGTTGCATTGCTCATGTGTGACAGTCAGTATATTTGTTGTATTGATCAAGTGTGACAGTCAGTATATTGGTTGTATTGCCAATGTGTGAGTCAGTATATTGGTTGTATTGTTCATGTGTGACAGTCAGTATATTGTTTGTATTGCCCATGTGACAGTCAGTATATTGGTTGTATTGCTCATGTGTGACAGTCAGTATATTGTTTGTATTGCCCATGTGACAGTCAGTATATTGGTTGTATTGCTCACGAGTGAGTCAGTATATTGGTTGTATTGTTCATGTGTGACAGTCAGTATATTGGCTGTATTGCTCATGTGTGAGAGTCTGTATATTGGCTGTATTGCTCATGTGTGATAGTCAGTATATTGGCTGTATTGCTCATGTGTGACAGTCAGTGTATTGGTTGTATTGCCCATGTGTGAGTCAGTATATTTGTTGTATTGCCCATGTGTGACAGTCAGTATATTGGTTGTATTGCTCATGTGTGATAGTCAGTATATTGGTTGTATTGCTCATGTGTGACAGTCAGTATATTGCTTGTATTGCCCATGTGTGACAGTCAGTATATTGGCTGTATTGCCCATGTGTGACAGTCAGTATATTGGCTGTATTGCCCATGTGTGACAGTCAGTATATTGGCTGTATTGCTCATGAGTGACAGTCAGTATATTGGCTGTATTGCTCATGTGTGACAGTCAGTATATTGCTTGTATTGCCCATGTGTGACAGTCAGTATATTGGCTGTATTGCCCATGTGTGACAGTCAGTATATTGGTTGTATTGCTCATGTGTGACAGTCAGTATATTGGCTGTATTGCTCATGTGTGATAGTCAGTATATTGGTTGTATTGCTCATGTGTGATAGTCAGTATATTGGCTGTATTGCTCATGAGTGACAGTCAATATATTGGCTGTATTGCTCATGATTGATAGTCAGTATATTGCTTGTATTGCCCATGTGTGACAGTCAGTATATTGGCTGTATTGCTCAAGTGTGACAGTCAGTATATTAGTTGTATTGCTCATGTGTGACAGTCAGTATATTGGTTGTATTGCTCATGTGTGACAGTCAGTATATTGGCTGTATTGCTCATTTGTGACAGTCAGTATATTGGTTGTATTGCTCATGTGTGACAGTCAGTATATTGCTTGTATTGCCCATGTGTGACAGTCAGTATATTGGCTGTATTGCCCATGTGTGAAAGTCAGTATATTGGTTGTATTGCTCATGTGTGATAGTCAGTATATTGGTTGTATTGCTCATGTGTGATAGTCAGTAAATTGGCTGTATTGCTCATGTGTGATAGTCAGTATATTGGCTGTATTGCTCATGTGTGACAGTCAGTATATTGGTTGTATTGTTCATGTGTGACAGTCAGTATATTGCTTGTATTGCTCATGTGTGACAGTCAGTATATTGGCTGTATTGCTCCTGTGTGACGGTCAGTATATTGGTTGTATTGTTCATGTGTGATAGTCAGTAAATTGGTTGTATTGTTCATATGTGACAGTCAGTATATTGCTTGTATTGATCATGTGTGACAGTCAGTATATTGGTTGTATTGTTCATGTGTGACAGTCAGTATATTGGCTATATTGCTCATGTGTGACAGTCAGTATATTGGTTGTATTGTTCATGTATGACAGTCAGTATATTGGCTGTATCGCTCATGTGTGACAGTCAGTATATTTGTTGTATTATTCATGTGTGACAGTCAGTATATTGGCTGTATCGCTCATGTGTGACAGTCAGTATATTGGTTGTATCGCTCATGTGTGACAGTCAGTATATGTGTTGTATTGCTCATGTGTGACAGTCAGTATATTGGTTGTATCGCTCAAGTGTGAGTCAGTATATTTGTTGCATTGCTCAAGTGTGACAGTCAAATGCATTGCTCAAGTGTGACAGTCAGTATATTGGTTGTATTGCTCATGTGTGACAGTCAGTATATTGGTTGCATTGCTCATGTGTGACAGTCAGTATATTGGTTGTATTGCTCATGTGTGACAGTCAGTATATTGGTTGTATTGTTCATGTGTGACAGTCAGTATATTGGTTGTATTGTTCATGTGTGACAGTCAGTATATTGGTTGTATTGTTCATGTGTGACAGTGAGTATATTGGTTGTATTGATCAAGTGTGACAGTCAGTATATTTGTTGCATTGCTCAAGTGTGACAGTCAGTATATTGGTTGTATTGCTCATGTGTGACAGTCAGTATATTGGTTGCATTGCTCATGTGTGACAGTCAGTATATTGGTTGTATTGCTCATGTGTGACAGTCAGTATATTGGCTGTATTGCTCATGTGTGACAGTCAGTATATTGGTTGTATTGTTCATGTGTGACAGTCAGTATATTGGTTGTATTGCTCATGTGTGACAGTCAGTATATTTGTTGTATTGCTCAAGTGTGACAGTCAGTATATTGGTTGTATTGCCCATGTGTGAGTCAGTATATTGGTGTATTGCTCATGTGTGACAGTCAGTATATTGTGTATTGCCCATGTGACAGTCAGTATATTGTTGTATTGCTCACGAGTGAGTCAGTATATTGGTTGTATTGCTCATGTGTGACAGTCAGTATATTGGCTGTATTGCTCATGTGTGACAGTCAGTATATTGGCTGTATTGCCCATGTGTGACAGTCAGTATATTGGCTGTATTGCTCATGTGTGACAGTCAGTATATTGGTTGTATTGCTCATGTGTGAGTCAGTATATTGGTTGTATTGCCCATGTGTGACAGTCAGTATATTGGTTGTATTGCTCATGTGTGACAGTCAGTATATTGGTTGTATTGCTCATGTGTGACAGTCAGTATATTGCTTGTATTGCCCATGTGTGACAGTCAGTATATTGCCTGTATTGCCCATGTGTGACAGTCAGTATATTGGCTGTATTGCTCATGAGTGACAGTCAGTATATTGGCTGTATTGCTCATGTGTGACAGTCAGTATATTGCTTGTATTGCCCATGTGTGACAGTCAGTATATTGGCTGTATTGCCCATGTGTGACAGTCAGTATATTGGTTGTATTGCTCATGTGTGACAGTCAGTATATTGGCTGTATTGCTCATGTGTGACAGTCAGTATATTGGCTGTATTGCTCATGTGTGATAGTCAGTATATTGGCTGTATTGCTCATGAGTGATAGTCAGTATATTGGCTGTATTGCTCATGTGTGACAGTCAGTATATTGGCTGTATTGCTCATGTGTGACAGTCAGTATATTGCCTGTATTGCTCATGTGTGACAGTCAGTATATTGGTTGTATTGCTCATGTGTGACAGTCAGTATATTGGTTGTATTGTTCATGTGTGACAGTCAGTATATTGCTTGTATTGCTCATGTGTGACAGTCAGTATATTGGCTGTATTGCTCATGAGTGACAGTCAGTATATTGGTTGTATTGTTCATGTGTGATAGTCAGTAAATTGGTTGTATTGTTCATATGTGACAGTCAGTATATTGCTTGTATTGATCATGTGTGACAGTCAGTATATTGGCTGTATTGCTCATGTGTGACAGTCAGTATATTGGTTGTATTGTTCATGTGTGACAGTCAGTATATTGGCTATATTGCTCATGTGTGACAGTCAGTATATTGGTTGTATTGTTCATGTATGACAGTCAGTATATTGGCTGTATCGCTCATGTGTGACAGTCAGTATATTTGTTGTATTATTCATGTGTGACAGTCAGTATATTGGCTGTATCGCTCATGTGTGACAGTCAGTATATTGGTTGTATCGCTCATGTGTGACAGTCAGTATATGTGTTGTATTGCTCATGTGTGACAGTCAGTATATTGGTTGTATCGCTCAAGTGTGAGTCAGTATATTTGTTGCATTGCTCAAGTGTGACAGTCAGTATATTTGTTGCATTGCTCAGTGTGACAGTCAGTATATTGGTTGTATTGCTCATGTGTGACAGTCAGTATATTGGTTGTATTGCTCATGTGTGACAGTCAGTATATTGGTTGTATTGCTCATGTGTGACAGTCAGTATATTGGTTGTATTGTTCATGTGTGACAGTCAGTATATTGGTTGTATTGCTCATGTGTGACAGTCAGTATATTGGTTGTATTGTTCATGTGTGACAGTCAGTATATTGGTTGTATTGATCAAGTGTGACAGTCAGTATATTGGTTGTATTGCTCATGTGTGACAGTCAGTATATTGGTTGTATTGCTCATGTGTGACAGTCAGTATATTGGTTGTATTGCTCATGTGTGACAGTCAGTATATTGGTTGTATTGCTCATGTGTGACAGTCAGTATATTGGTTGTATTGTTCATGTGTGACAGTCAGTATATTTGTTGCATTGCTCAAGTGTGACAGTCAGTATATTGGTTGTATTGCCCATGTGTGAGTCAGTATATTGGTTGTATTGCTCATGTGTGACAGTCAGTATATTGGTTGTATTGCCCATGTGACAGTCATTATATTGGTTGTATTGCTCATGTGTGACAGTCAGTATATTGTTTGTATTGCCCATGTGACAGTCAGTATATTGTTTGTATTGCTCACGAGTGAGTCAGTATATTGGTTGTATTGTTCATGTGTAACAGTCAGTATATTGGCTGTATTGCTCATGTGTGACAGTCTGTATATAGGCTGTATTGCTCATGTGTGATAGTCAGTATATTGGCTGTATTGCTCATGTGTGACAGTCAGTGTATTGGTTGTATTGCCCATTTGTGAGTCAGTATATTGTTTGTATTGCCCATGTGTGACAGTCAGTATATTGGTTGTATTGCTCATGTGTGATAGTCAGTCTATTGGTTGTATTGCTCATGTGTGACAGTCAGTATATTGCTTGTATTGCCCATGTGTGACAGTCAGTATATTGGCTGTATTGCCCATGTGTGACAGTCAGTATATTGCCTGTATTGCCCATGTGTGACAGTCAGTATATTGCCTGTATTGCCCATGAGTGACAGTCAGTATATTGGCTGTATTGCTCATGAGTGACAGTCAGTATATTGCCTGTATTGCCCATGTGTGACAGTCAGTATATTGCCTGTATTGCCCATGTGTGACAATCAGTATATTGGCTGTATTGCCCATGTGTGAAAGTCAGTATATTGGCTGTATTGCTCATGTGTGACAATCAGTATATTGGCTGTATTGCTCATGAGTGATAGTCAGTATATTGGCTGTATTGCTCATGATTGATAGTCAGTATATTGCTTGTATTGCCCATGTGTGACAGTCAGTATATTGGCTGTATTGCTCATGTGTGACAGTCAGTATATTAGTTGTATTGCTCATGTGTGACAGTCAGTATATTGGTTGTATTGCTCATGTGACAGTCAGTATATTGGCTGTATTGCTCATGTGTGACAGTCAGTATATTGGTTGTATTGCTCATGTGTGACAGTCAGTATATTGGTTGTATTGTTCATGTGTGATAGTCAGTATATTGATTGTATTGCTCATGTGTGACAGTCAGTATATTGGCTGTATTGCTCATGTGTGACAGTCAGTATATTGGCTGTATTGCTCATGTGTGACAGTCAGTATATTGCTTGAATTGTTCATGTGTGATAGTCAGTAAATTGTTGTATTGTTCATGTGTGACAGTCAGTATATTGCTTGTATTGCTCATGTGTGACAGTCAGTATATTGGCTGTATTGCTCATGTGTGACAGTCAGTATATTGGTTGTATTGCTCATGTGTGACAGTCAGTATATTGGCTGTATTGCTCATGTGTGACAGTCAGTATATTGGTTGTATTGCTCATGTGTGACAGTCAGTATATTGGTTGTATTGCTCATGTGTGACAGTCAGTATATTGGTTGTATTGCTCATGTGTGAGTCAGTATATTGGCTGTATTGCTCATGTGTGACAGTCAGTATATTGGTTGTATTGCTCATGTGTGACAGTCAGTATATTGGTTGTATTGTTCATGTGTGACAGTCAGTATATTGGCTATATTGCTCATGTGTGACAGTCAGTATATTGGTTGTATTGCTCATGTGTGACAGTCAGTATATTGGTTGAATTGCTCATGTGTGACAGTCAGTATATTGGTTGTATTGCTCATGTGTGACAGTCAGTATATTGGTTGTATTGTCCATGTGTGACAGTCAGTATATTGGTTGTATTGTTCCTGTGTGACAGTCAGTATATTGGTTGTATTGTTCATGTGTGACAGTCAGTATATTGGTTGTATTGCTCATGTGTGACAGTCAGTATATTGGTTGTATTGTTCATGTGTGACAGTCAGTATATTGGCTGTATTGCTCATGAGTGAGTCAGTATATTGGTTGTATTGCTCATGTGTGACAGTCAGTATATTGGTTGTATTGTTCATGTGTGACCGTCAGTATATTGGTTGTATTGTTCATGTGTGACAGTCAGTATATTGCTTGTATTGCCCATGTGTGACAGTCAGTATATTGGCTGTATTGCCAATGTGTGACAGTCAGTATATTGGCTGTATTGCCCATGTGTGTCAGTCAGTATATTGGCTGTATTGCTCATGAGTGACAGTCAGTATGTTGGCTGTATTGCTCATGTGTGACAGTCAGTATATTGCTTGTATTGCCCATGTGTGACAGTCAGTATATTGGCTGTATTGCTCATGTGTGACAGTCAGTATATTGGTTGTATTGCTCATGTGTGACAGTCAGTATATTGGTTGTATTGCCCATGTGTGACAGTCAGTATATTGGTTGTATTGCTCATGTGTGACAGTCAGTATATTGGTTGTATTGCTCATGTGTGACAGTCAGTATATTGCTTGTATTGCTCATGTGTGACAGTCAGTATATTGGCTGTATTGCTCATGTGTGACAGTCAGTATATTGGTTGTATTGCTCATGTGTGACAGTCAGTATATTGGTTGTATTGCTCATGTGTGACAGTCAGTATATTGGCTGTATTGCTCATGTGTGACAGTCAGTATATTGGCTGTATTGCTCATGTGTGACAGTCAGTATATTGGTTGTATTGCTCATGTGTGACAGTCAGTATATTGGTTGTATTGCCCATGTGTGACAGTCAGTATATTGGCTGTATTGCTCATGTGTGACAGTCAGTATATTGGTTGTATTGCTCATGTGTGACAGTCAGTATATTGGTTGTATTGTTCATGTGTGACAGTCAGTATATTGGCTGTATTGCTCATGTGTGACAGTCAGTATATTGGTTGTATTGCCCATGTGTGACAGTCAGTATATTGGCTGTATTGCCCATGTGTGACAGTCAGTATATTGGTTGTATTGCTCATGTGTGACAGTCAGTATATTGGCTGTATTGCTCATGTGTGATAGTCAGTATATTGGTTGTATTGCTCATGTGTGACAGTCAGTATATTGGCTGTATTGCTCATGAGTGACAGTCAATATATTGGCTGTATTGCTCATGATTGATAGTCAGTATATTGCTTGTATTGCCCATGTGTGACAGTCAGTATATTGGCTGTATTGCTCATGTGTGACAGTCAGTATATTAGTTGTATTGCTCATGTGTGACAGTCAGTATATTGGTTGTATTGCTCATGTGTGACAGTCAGTATATTGGCTGTATTGCTCATGTGTGACAGTCAGTATATTGGTTGTATTGCTCATGTGTGACAGTCAGTATATTGCTTGTATTGCCCATGTGTGACAGTCAGTATATTGGCTGTATTGCCCATGTGTGAAAGTCAGTATATTGGTTGTATTGCTCATGTGTGATAGTCAGTATATTGGTTGTATTGCTCATGTGTGATAGTCAGTAAATTGGCTGTATTGCTCATGTGTGATAGTCAGTATATTGGCTGTATTGCTCATGTGTGACAGTCAGTATATTGGTTGTATTGTTCATGTGTGACAGTCAGTATATTGCTTGTATTGCTCATGTGTGACAGTCAGTATATTGGCTGTATTGCTCCTGTGTGACGGTCAGTATATTGGTTGTATTGTTCATGTGTGATAGTCAGTAAATTGGTTGTATTGTTCATATGTGACAGTCAGTATATTGCTTGTATTGATCATGTGTGACAGTCAGTATATTGGTTGTATTGTTCATGTGTGACAGTCAGTATATTGGCTATATTGCTCATGTGTGACAGTCAGTATATTGGTTGTATTGTTCATGTATGACAGTCAGTATATTGGCTGTATCGCTCATGTGTGACAGTCAGTATATTTATTGTATTATTCATGTGTGACAGTCAGTATATTGGCTGTATCGCTCATGTGTGACAGTCAGTATATTGGTTGTATCGCTCATGTGTGACAGTCAGTATATGTGTTGTATTGCTCATGTGTGACAGTCAGTATATTGGTTGTATCGCTCAAGTGTGAGTCAGTATATTTGTTGCATTGCTCAAGTGTGACAGTCAGTATATTTGTTGCATTGCTCAAGTATGACAGTCAGTATATTGGTTGTATTGCTCATGTGTGACAGTCAGTATATTGGTTGCATTGCTCATGTGTGACAGTCAGTATATTGGTTGTATTGCTCATGTGTGACAGTCAGTATATTGGTTGTATTGTTCATGTGTGACAGTCAGTATATTGGTTGTATTGTTCATGTGTGACAGTCAGTATATTGGTTGTATTGTTCATGTGTGACAGTGAGTATATTGGTTGTATTGATCAAGTGTGACAGTCAGTATATTTGTTGCATTGCTCAAGTGTGACAGTCAGTATATTGGTTGTATTGCTCATGTGTGACAGTCAGTATATTGGTTGCATTGCTCATGTGTGACAGTCAGTATATTGGTTGTATTGCACATGTGTGACAGTCAGTATATTGGTTGTATTGTTCATGTGTGACAGTCAGTATATTGGTTGTATTGTTCATGTGTGACAGTCAGTATATTGGTTGTATTGTTCATGTGTGACAGTCAGTATATTTGTTGCATTGCTCAAGTGTGACAGTCAGTATATTGGTTGTATTGCCCATGTGTGAGTCAGTATATTGGTTGTATTGCTCATGTGTGACAGTCAGTATATTGTTTGTATTGCCCATGTGACAGTCAGTATATTGTTTGTATTGCTCACGAGTGAGTCAGTATATTGGTTGTATTGTTCATGTGTAACAGTCAGTATATTGGCTGTATTGCTCATGTGTGACAGTCTGTATATTGGCTGTATTGCTCATTTGTGATAGTCAGTATATTGGCTGTATTGCTCATGTGTGACAGTCAGTGTATTGGTTGTATTGCCCATTTGTGAGTCAGTATATTGGTTGTATTGCCCATGTGTGACAGTCAGTATATTGGTTGTATTGCTCATGTGTGATAGTCAGTCTATTGGTTGTATTGCTCATGTGTGACAGTCAGTATATTGCTTGTATTGCCCATGTGTGACAGTCAGTATATTGGCTGTATTGCCCATGTGTGACAGTCAGTATATTGGCTGTATTGCCCATGTGTGTCAGTCAGTATATTGGCTGTATTGCTCATGAGTGACAGTCAGTATATTGCTTGTATTGCCCATGTGTGACAGTCAGTATATTGGCTGTATTGCCCATGTGTGACAGTCAGTATATTGGTTGTATTGCTCATGTGTGACAGTCAGTATATTGGCTGTATTGCTCATGTGTGATAGTCAGTATATTGGCTGTATTGCTCATGAGTGATAGTCAGTATATTGGCTGTATTGCTCATGATTGATAGTCAGTATATTGCTTGTATTGCCCATGTGTGACAGTCAGTATATTGGCTGTATTGCTCATGTGTGACAGTCAGTATATTGGCTGTATTGCTCATGTGTGACAGTCAGTATATTGGTTGTATTGCTCATGTGTGACAGTCAGTATATTGGTTGTATTGTTCATGTGTGATAGTCAGTATATTGCTTGTATTGCTCATGTGTGACAGTCAGTATATTGGCTGTATTGCTCATGAGTGACAGTCAGTATATTGGTTGTATTGTTCATGTGTGATAGTCAGTAAATTGGTTGTATTGTTCATATGTGACAGTCAGTATATTGCTTGTATTGATCATGTGTGACAGTCAGTATATTGGCTGTATTGCTCATGTGTGACAGTCAGTATATTGGTTGTATTGTTCATGTGTGACAGTCAGTATATTGGCTATATTGCTCATGTGTGACAGTCAGTATATTGGTTGTATTGTTCATGTATGACAGTCAGTATATTGCCTGTATTGCTCATGTGTGACAGTCAGTATATCACAAACAAACACCAACACAAAACAAACATATTGCTTGTATTGCTCATGTGTGACAGTCAGTATATTGGTTGTATTGTTCATGTGTGACAGTGAGTATATTGGTTGTATTGATCAAGTGTGACAGTCAGTATATTTGTTGCATTGCTCATGTGTGACAGTCAGTATAATGGTTGTATTGCTCATGTGTGACAGTCAGTATATTGGTTGCATTGGTCATGTGTGACAGTCAGTATATTGGTTGTATTGCACATGTGTGACAGTCAGTATATTGGATGTATTGTTCATGTGTGACAGTCAGTATATTGGTTGTATTGTTCATGTGTGACAGTCAGTATATTGGTTGTATTGTTCATGTGTGACAGTCAGTATATTGGTTGCATTGCTCATGTGTGACAGTCAGTATATTGGTTGTATTGCCCATGTGTGACAGTCAGTATATTTGTTGCATTGCTCAAGTGTGACAGTCAGTATATTGGTTGTATTGCCCATGTGTGAGTCAGTATATTGGTTGTATTGTTCCTGTGTGACAGTCAGTATA
>JABXNX010000118.1:56189-74239 GCA_014843695.1 Archivesica marissinica | reverse complement strand
ATGAACAATACAACCAATATACTGACTGTCACACATGAACAATACAACCAATATACTGACTGTCACACATGAGCAATACAACCAATATACTGACTGTCACACATGAGCAATACAACCAATATACTGACTGTCACACATGAGCAATACAACCAATATACTGACTGTCACACTTGAGCAATGCAACAAATATACTGACTGTCACACTTGATCAATACAACCAATATACACTGTCACACATGAACAATACAACCAATATACTGACTGTCACACATGAACAATACAACCAATATACTGACTGTCACACATGAACAATACAACCAATATACTGACTGTCACACATGAACAATACAACCAATATACTGACTGTCACACATGAGCAATACAACCAATATACTGACTGTCACACATGAGCAATACAACCAATATACTGACTGTCACACATGAGCAATACAACCAATATACTGACTGTCACACATGAGCAATCAACAAATATACTGACTCACACTGAGCATACAACCAATATACTGACTGTCACACATGAGCAATACAACCAATATACTGACTGTCACACATGAACAATACAACCAATATACTGACTGTCACACATGAGCAATACAGCCAATATACTGACTGTCACACATGAACAATACAACAAATATACTGACTGTCACACATGAGCGATACAGCCAATATACTGACTGTCACACATGAACAATACAACCAATATACTGACTGTCACACATGAGCAATACAGCCAATATACTGACTGTCACACATGAACAATACAACCAATATACTGACTGTCACACATGAGCAATACAAGCAATATACTGACTGTCACACATGAACAATACAACCAATATACTGACTATCACACATGAACAATACAACCAATATACTGACTGTCACACATGAGCAATACAGCCAATATACTGACTGTCACACATGAGCAATACAAGCAATATACTGACTATCACACATGAACAATACAACCAATATACTGACTGTCACACATGAGCAATACAGCCAATATACTGACTATCACACATGAGCAATACAGCCAATATACTGACTATCACACATGAGCAATACAACCAATATACTGACTATCACACATGAGCAATACAACCAATATACTGACTTTCACACATGAGCAATACAGCCAATATACTGACTGTCACACATGGGCAATACAAGCAATATACTGACTGTCACACATGAGCAATACAACCAATATACTGACTGTCACACATGAGCAATACAGCCAATATACTGACTGTCACACATGAGCAATACAACCAATATACTGACTGTCACACATGAGCAATACAACCAATATACTGACTGTCACACATGAGCAATACAGCCAATATACTGACTGTCACACATGGGCAATACAAGCAATATACTGACTGTCACTCATGAGCAATACAGCCAATATACTGACTGTCACACATGAGCAATACAGCCAATATACTGACTATCACACATGAGCAATACAACCAATATACTGACTATCACACATGAGCAATACAGCCAATATACTGACTGTCACACATGAGCAATACAACCAATATACTGACTGTCACACATGGGCAATACAGCCAATATACTGACTGTCACACATGGGCAATACAACCAATATACTGACTGTCACACATGAGCAATACAGCCAATATACTGACTGTCACTCATGAGCAATACAGCCAATATACTGACTGTCACACATGAGCAATACAACCAATATACTGACTGTCACACATGGGCAATACAGCCAATATACTGACTGTCACACATGAGCAATACAACCAATATACTGACTGTCACACATGAGCAATACAACCAATATACTGACTGTCACACATGAGCAATACAACCAATATACTGACTGTCACACATGGGCAATACAACCAATATACTGACTCACACATGGGCAATACAACCAATATACTGACTGTCACACATGAGCAATACAACCAATATACTGACTGTCACACATGAGCAATACAACCAATATACTGACTGTCACACATGAGCAATACAACCAATATACTGACTCACACATGACAATACAACCAATATACTGACTGTCACAGGCAATACACCAATATACTGACTGTCACACATGAGCAATACAACCAATATACTGACTGTCACACATGAGCAATACAGCCAATATACTGACTGTCACACATGAACAATACAACCAATATACTGACTGTCAAAAATGAGCAATACAACCAATATACTGACTCACTCATGAGCAATACAGCCAATATACTGATTATCACACATGAGCGATACAACCAATATACTGACTGTCACACATGAGCAATACAGCCAATATACTGACTGTCACACCTGAGCAATACAACCAATATACTGACTATCACACATGAGCAATACAGCCAATATACTGACTGTCACACATGGGCAAAATAACCAATATACTGACTGTCACACATGAGCAATACAACCAATATACTGACTGTCACACATGGGCAATATAACCAATATACTGACTCACACATGGGCAATACAACCAATATACTGACTGTCACACATGAGCAATACAGCCAATATAATGACTGTCACACATGAGCAATACAACCAATATACTGACTGTCACACATGGGCAATACAGCCAATATACTGACTGTCACACATGGGCAATACAAGCAATATACTGACTGTCACATGAGCAATACAGCCAATATACTGACTGTCACTCATGAGCAATACAGCCAATATACTGACTGTCACACATGGGCAATACAGCCAATATACTGACTGTCACACATGGGCAATACAGCCAATATACTGACTGTCACACATGGGCAATACAAGCAATATACTGACTGTCACACATGAGCAATACAACCAATATACTGACTATCACACATGAGCAATACAACCAATATACTGACTGTCACACATGGGCAATACAACCAATATACTGACTCACACATGGGCAATACAACCAATACACTGACTGTCACACATGAGCAATACAGCCAATATACTGACTATCACACATGAGCAATACAGCCAATATACAGACTCTCACACATGAGCAATACAGCCAATATACTGACTGTCACACATGAACAATACAACCAATATACTGACTCACTCGTGAGCAATACAACCAATATACTGACTGTCACATGGGCAATACAAACAATATACTGACTGTCACACATGAGCAATACAACCAATATACTGACTGTCACATGGGCAATACAAACAATATACTGACTGTCACACATGAACAATACAACCAATATACTGACTCACACATTGGCAATACAACCAATATACTGACTGTCACACTTGATCAATACAACAAATATACTGACTGTCACACATGAGCAATGCAACCAATATACTGACTGTCACATATGAACAATACAACCAATATACTGACTGTCACACATGAACAATACAACCAATATACTGACTGTCACACATGAACAATACAACCAATATACTGACTGTCACACTTGAGCAATGCAACACATATACTGACTGTCACACATGAACAATACAACCAATATACTGACTGTCACACATGAACAATACAACCAATATACTGACTGTCACACATGAGCAATACATCCAATATACTGACTATCACACATGAACAATACAAGCAATATACTGACTGTCACACATGAGCAATACAGCCAATATACTAACTGTCACACATGAGCAATACAAGCAATATACTGACTGTCACACATGAACAATACAATCAATTTACTGACTATCACACATGAACAATACAAGCAATATACTGACTATCACACATGAACAATACAACCAATATACTGACTGTCACACATGAGCAATACAGCCAATATACTGACTGTCACACATGAGCAATACAAGCAATATACTGACTATCACACATGAACAATACAACCAATATACTGACTGTCACACATGAGCAATACAGCCAATATACTGACTATCACACATGAGCAATACAGCCAATATACTGACTGTCACACATGAGCAATACAAGCAATATACTGACTATCACACATGAACAATACAACCAATATACTGACTGTCACACATGAGCAATACAGCCAATATACTGACTATCACACATGAGCAATACAGCCAATATACTGACTATCACACATGAGCAATACAACCAATATACTGACTATCACACATGAGCAATACAGCCAATATACTGACTGTCACACATGAGCAATACAACCAATATACTGACTTTCACACATGGGCAATACAGCCAATATACTGACTGTCACACATGGACAATACAAGCAATATACTGACTGTCACACATGAGCAATACAGCCAATATACTGACTGTCACTCATGAGCAATACAGCCAATATACTGACTGTCACACATGGGCAATACAAGCAATATACTGACTCTCACACATGAGCAATACAAGCAATATACTGACTGTCACACATGGGCAATACAGCCAATATACTGACTGTCACACATGGGCAATGCAAGCAATATACTGACTGTCACACATGAGCAATACAGCCAATATACTGACTATCACACATGAGCAATACAGCCAATATACTGACTGTCACACATGAGCAATACAAGCAATATACTGACTATCACACATGAACAATACAACCAATATACTGACTGTCACACATGAGCAATACAGCCAATATACTGACTATCACACATGAACAATACAGCCAATATACTGACTATCACACATGAGCAATACAACCAATATACTGACTATCACACATGAGAAATACAGCCAATATACTTACTGTCACACATGGGCAATACAAGCAATATACTGACTATCAATCATGAGCAATACAGCCAATATACTGACTGTCACTCATGAGCAATACAGCCAATATACTGACTATCACACATGAGCAATACAACCAATATACTGACTATCACACATGAGCAATACAGCCAATATAATGACTGTCACACATGAGCAATACAACCAATATACTGACTGTCACACATGGGCAATACAGCCAATATACTGACTGTCACACATGGGCAATACAGCCAATATACTGACTGTCACACATGGGCAATACAAGCAATATACTGACTGTCACACATGAGCAATACAACCAATAGACTGACTATCACACATGAGCAATACAACCAATATACTGACTGTCACACATGGGCAATACAACCAATATACTGACTCACAAATGGGCAATACAAGCAATACACTGACTGTCACATGGGCAATACAAACAATATACTGACTGTCACACATGAGCAATACAACCAATATACTGACTGTCACATGGGCAATACAAACAATATACTGACTGTCACACAGGAACAATACAACCAATATACTGACTCACACATGGGCAATACAACCAATATACTGACTGTCACACTTGAGCAATGCAACAAATATACTGACTGTCACACATGAACAATACAACCAATATACTGACTGTCACACATGAACAATACAACCAATATACTGACTGTCACACATGAACAATACATCCAATATACTGACTGTCACACATGTGCAATACAACCAATATACTGACTGTCACACATGACCAATGCAACCAATATACTGACTGTCACACATGAGCAATACAACCATTATACTGACTGTCACACTTGAGCAATGCAACAAATATACTGACTGTCACACTTGATCAATACAACCAATATACTCACTGTCACACATGAACAATACAACCAATATACTGACTGTCACACATGAGCAATACAAGCAATATACTGACTATCACACATGAACAATACAACCAATATACTGACTGTCACACATGAGCAATACAGCCAATATACTGACTATCACACATGAGCAATACAGCCAATATACTGACTGTCACACATGAGCAATACAAGCAATATACTGACTATCACACATGAACAATACAACCAATATACTGACTGTCACACATGAGCAATACAGCCAATATACTGACTATCACACATGAGCAATACAGCCAATATACTGACTATCACACATGAGCAATACAACCAATATACTGACTATCACACATGAGCAATACAGCCAATATACTGACTGTCACACATGAGCAATACAACCAATATACTGACTTTCACACATGCGCAATACAGCCAATATACTGACTGTCACACATGGACAATACAAGCAATATACTGACTGTCACACATGAGCAATACAGCCAATATACTGACTGTCACTCATGAGCAATACAGCCAATATACTGACTGTCACACATGGGCAATACAAGCAATATACTGACTGTCACACATGGGCAATACAAGCAATATACTGACTATCACACATGTGCAATACAGCCAATATACTGACTGTCACACATGGGCAATGCAAGCAATATACTGACTGTCACACATGAGAAATCCAGCCAATATACTGACTGTCACTCATGAGCAATACAGCCAATATACTGACTGTCACACATGGGCAATACAAGCAATATACTGACTATCACACATGAGCAATACAACCAATATACTGACTATCACACATGAGCAATACAACCAATATACTGACTGTCACACATTGGCAATACAACCAATATACTGACTCACACATGGGCAATACAACCAATATACTGACTATCACACATGAGCAATACAGCCAATATACTGACTATCACACATGGGCAATACAGCCAATATACAGACTGTCACACATGAGCAATACAGCCAATATACTGACTGTCACTCATGAGCAATACAACCAATATACTGACTCACTCGTGAGCAATACAGCCAATATACTGACTGTCACATGGGCAATACAAACAATATACTGACTGTCACACATGAGCAATACAACCAATATACTGACTGTCAACACATGAGCAATACAGCCAATATACTGACTGTCACACATGAACAATACAACCAATATACTGACTGTCACACATGGGCAATACAACCAATATACTGACTGTCACTCATGAGCAATACAACCAATATACTGACTCACTCATGAGCAATACAACCAATATACTGACTGTCACACATGGGCAATACAACCAATATACTGACTGTCACACATGAGCAATACAACCAATATACTGACTATCACACATGAGCGATACAACCAATATACTGACTGTCACACATGAGCAATACAACCAATATACTGACTCACTCGTGAGCAATACAGCCAATATACTGACTGTCACATGGGCAATACAACCAATATACTGACTGTCACACATGAGCAATACAACCAATATACTGACTGTCAACACATGAGCAATACAGCCAATATACTGACTGTCACACATGAACAATACAACCAATATACTGACTGTCACAAATGAGCAATACAACCAATATACTGACTCACTCATGAGCAATACAGCCAATATACTGATTATCACACATGAGCGATACAACCAATATACTGACTGTCACACATGAGCAATACAGCCACTATACTGACTGTCACTCATGAGCAATACAGCCAATATACTGACTGTCACACCTGAGCAATACAACCAATATACTGACTATCACACATGAGCAATACAGCCAATATACTGACTGTCACACATGGGCAAAATAACCAATATACTGACTGTCACACATGAGCAATACAACCAATATACTGACTGTCACACATGGGCAATATAACCAATATACTGACTCACACATGGGCAATACAACCAATATACTGACTGTCACACATGAGCAATACAGCCAATATACTGACTATCACACATGAGCAATACAGCCAATATACAGACTGTCACACATGAGCAATACAGCCAATATACTGACTGTCACTCATGAGCAATACAACCAATATACTGACTCACTCGTGAGCAATACAGCCAATATACTGACTGTCACATGGGCAATACAAACAATATACTAACTGTCACACATGAGCAATACAACCAATATACTGACTGTCAACACATGAGCAATACAGCCAATATACTGACTGTCACACATGAGCAATACAGCCAATATACTGACTATCAATCAGGAGCAATACAGCCAATATACTGACTATCACTCATGAGCAATACAGCCAATATACTGACTATCACACATGAGCAATACAGCCAATATACTGACTGTCACACATGAGCAATACAACCAACATACTGACTGTCACACATGGGCAATACAGCCAATATACTGACTGTCACACATGGGCAATACAAGCAATATACTGACTGTCACACATGAGCAATACAACCAACATACTGACTGTCACTCATGAGCAATACAGCCAATATACTGACTGACACACATGGGCAATACAGCCAATATACTGAATGTCACACATGAGCAATACAGCCAATAGACTGACTATCACACATGAGCAATACAACCAATATACTGACTGTCACACATGGGCAATACAACCAATATACTGACTCACAAATGGGCAATACAAGCAATACACTGACTGTCACAAATGAGCAATACAGCCAATATACTGACTATCACACATGAGCAATACAGCCAATATACTGACTGTCACACATGAACAATACAACCAATATACTGACTCACTCGTGAGCAATACAAACAATATACTGACTGTCACATGGGCAATACAAACAATATACTGACTGTCACACATGAGCAATACAACCAATATACTGACTGTCACACATGAGCAATACAAACAATATACTGACTGTCACACAGGAACAATACAACCAATATACTGACTCACACATGGGCAATACAACCAATATACTGACTGTCACACTTGAGCAATGCAACAAATATACTGACTGTCACACATGAACAATACAACCAATATACTGACTGTCACACATGAACAATACAACCAATATACTGACTGTCACACATGAACAATACAACCAATATACTGACTGTCACACATGTGCAATACAACCAATATACTGACTGTCACACATGAGCAATGCAACCAATATACTGACTGTCACACATGAGCAATACAACCAATATACTGACTGTCACACTTGAGCAATGCAACAAATATACTGACTGTCACACTTGATCAATACAACCAATACACTGTCACACATGAACAATACAACCAATATACTGACTGTCACACATGAGCAATACAACCAATATACTGACTGTCACACATGAACAATACAACCAATATACTGACTGTCACACATGAGCAATACAACCAATATACTGACTGTCACACATGAGCAATGCAACCAATATACTGACTGTCACACATGAGCAATACAACCAATATACTGACTGTCACACTTGAGCAATGCAACACATATACTGACTGTCACACATGAGCGATACAACCAATATACTGACAGTCACACATGAGCGATACAGCCAATATACTGACTGTCACACATGAATAATACAACAAATATACTGACTGTCACACATGAGCGATACAGCCAATATACTGACTGTCATACATGAACAATTCAACCAATATACTGACTGTCACACATGAGCAATACAGCCAATATACTGACTGTCACACATGAGCAATACAAGCAATATACTGACTGTCACACATGAACAATACAACCAATTTACTGACTATCACACATGAACAATACAACCAATATACTGACTGTCACACAGGAGCAATACAGCCAATATACTGACTGTCACACATGAGCAATACAGCCAATATACTGACTGTCACACATGAGCAATACAAGCAATATACTGACTGTCACACATGAACAATACAACCAATTTACTGACTATCACACATGAACAATACAACCAATATACTGACTGTCACACAGGAGCAATACAGCCAATATACTGACTTTCACACATGAGCAATATAAGCAATATACTGACTATCACACATGAACAATACAACCAATATACTGACTGTCACACATGAGCAATACAGCCAATATACTGACTATCACACATGAGCAATACAGCCAATATACTGACTATCACACATGAGCAATACAGCCAATATACTGACTGTCACACATGAGCAATACAACCAATATACTGACTTTCACACATGGGCAATGCAGCCAATATACTGACTGTCACACATGGGCAATACAAGCAATATACTGACTGTCACAAATGAGCAATACAACCAATACACTGACTGTCACACATGAGCAATACAGCCAATATACTGACTGTCACACATGAGCAATACAACCAATATACTGACTGTCACACATGAGCAATACCACTAATATACTGACTGTCACACATGAGAAATACAGCCAATATACTTACTGTCACACATGGGCAATACAAGCAATATACTGACTATCAATCATGAGCAATACAGCCAATATACTGACTGTCACTCATGAGCAATACAGCCAATATACTGACTATCACACATGAGCAATACAACCAATATACTGACTATCACACATGAGCAATACAGCCAATATAATGACTGTCACACATGAGCAATACAACCAATATACTGACTGTCACACATGGGCAATACAGCCAATATACTGACTGTCACACATGGGCAATACAAGCAATATACTGACTGTCACATGAGCAATACAGCCAATATACTGACTGTCACTCATGAGCAATACAGCCAATATACTGACTGTCACACATGGGCAATACAGCCAATATACTGACTGTCACACATGGGCAATACAGCCAATATACTGACTGTCACACATGGGCAATACAAGCAATATACTGACTGTCACACATGAGCAATACAACCAATATACTGACTATCACACATGAGCAATACAACCAATATACTGACTGTCACACATGGGCAATACAACCAATATACTGACTCACACATGGGCAATACAACCAATACACTGACTGTCACACATGAGCAATACAGCCAATATACTGACTATCACACATGAGCAATACAGCCAATATACAGACTCTCACACATGAGCAATACAGCCAATATACTGACTGTCACACATGAACAATACAACCAATATACTGACTCACTCGTGAGCAATACAACCAATATACTGACTGTCACATGGGCAATACAAACAATATACTGACTGTCACACATGAGCAATACAACCAATATACTGACTGTCACATGGGCAATACAAACAATATACTGACTGTCACACATGAACAATACAACCAATATACTGACTCACACATTGGCAATACAACCAATATACTGACTGTCACACTTGATCAATACAACAAATATACTGACTGTCACACATGAGCAATGCAACCAATATACTGACTGTCACATATGAACAATACAACCAATATACTGACTGTCACACATGAACAATACAACCAATATACTGACTGTCACACATGAACAATACAACCAATATACTGACTGTCACACTTGAGCAATGCAACACATATACTGACTGTCACACATGAACAATACAACCAATATACTGACTGTCACACATGAACAATACAACCAATATACTGACTGTCACACATGAGCAATACATCCAATATACTGACTATCACACATGAACAATACAAGCAATATACTGACTGTCACACATGAGCAATACAGCCAATATACTAACTGTCACACATGAGCAATACAAGCAATATACTGACTGTCACACATGAACAATACAATCAATTTACTGACTATCACACATGAACAATACAAGCAATATACTGACTATCACACATGAACAATACAACCAATATACTGACTGTCACACATGAGCAATACAGCCAATATACTGACTGTCACACATGAGCAATACAAGCAATATACTGACTATCACACATGAACAATACAACCAATATACTGACTGTCACACATGAGCAATACAACCAATATACTGACTATCACACATGAGCAATACAGCCAATATACTGACTGTCACACATGAGCAATACAAGCAATATACTGACTATCACACATGAACAATACAACCAATATACTGACTGTCACACATGAGCAATACAGCCAATATACTGACTATCACACATGAGCAATACAGCCAATATACTGACTATCACACATGAGCAATACAACCAATATACTGACTATCACACATGAGCAATACAGCCAATATACTGACTGTCACACATGAGCAATACAACCAATATACTGACTTTCACACATGGGCAATACAGCCAATATACTGACTGTCACACATGGACAATACAAGCAATATACTGACTGTCACACATGAGCAATACAGCCAATATACTGACTGTCACTCATGAGCAATACAGCCAATATACTGACTGTCACACATGGGCAATACAAGCAATATACTGACTCTCACACATGAGCAATACAAGCAATATACTGACTGTCACACATGGGCAATACAGCCAATATACTGACTGTCACACATGGGCAATGCAAGCAATATACTGACTGTCACACATGAGCAATACAGCCAATATACTGACTGTCACACATGAGCAATACAGCCAATATACTGACTGTCACACATGAGCAATACAAGCAATATACTGACTATCACACATGAACAATACAACCAATATACTGACTGTCACACATGAGCAATACAGCCAATATACTGACTATCACACATGAACAATACAGCCAATATACTGACTATCACACATGAGCAATACAACCAATATACTGACTATCACACATGAGAAATACAGCCAATATACTTACTGTCACACATGGGCAATACAAGCAATATACTGACTATCAATCATGAGCAATACAGCCAATATACTGACTGTCACTCATGAGCAATACAGCCAATATACTGACTATCACACATGAGCAATACAACCAATATACTGACTATCACACATGAGCAATACAGCCAATATAATGACTGTCACACATGAGCAATACAACCAATATACTGACTGTCACACATGGGCAATACAGCCAATATACTGACTGTCACACATGGGCAATACAGCCAATATACTGACTGTCACACATGGGCAATACAAGCAATATACTGACTGTCACACATGAGCAATACAACCAATAGACTGACTATCACACATGAGCAATACAACCAATATACTGACTGTCACACATGGGCAATACAACCAATATACTGACTCACAAATGGGCAATACAAGCAATACACTGACTGTCACATGGGCAATACAAACAATATACTGACTGTCACACATGAGCAATACAACCAATATACTGACTGTCACATGGGCAATACAAACAATATACTGACTGTCACACAGGAACAATACAACCAATATACTGACTCACACATGGGCAATACAACCAATATACTGACTGTCACACTTGAGCAATGCAACAAATATACTGACTGTCACACATGAACAATACAACCAATATACTGACTGTCACACATGAACAATACAACCAATATACTGACTGTCACACATGAACAATACATCCAATATACTGACTGTCACACATGTGCAATACAACCAATATACTGACTGTCACACATGACCAATGCAACCAATATACTGACTGTCACACATGAGCAATACAACCATTATACTGACTGTCACACTTGAGCAATGCAACAAATATACTGACTGTCACACTTGATCAATACAACCAATATACTGACTGTCACACATGAACAATACAACCAATATACTGACTGTCACACATGAGCAATACAAGCAATATACTGACTATCACACATGAACAATACAACCAATATACTGACTGTCACACATGAGCAATACAGCCAATATACTGACTATCACACATGAGCAATACAGCCAATATACTGACTGTCACACATGAGCAATACAACCAATATACTGACTATCACACATGAGCAATACAGCCAATATACTGACTGTCACACATGAGCAATACAACCAATATACTGACTTTCACACATGCGCAATACAGCCAATATACTGACTGTCACACATGGACAATACAAGCAATATACTGACTGTCACACATGAGCAATACAGCCAATATACTGACTGTCACTCATGAGCAATACAGCCAATATACTGACTGTCACACATGGGCAATACAAGCAATATACTGACTGTCACACATGGGCAATACAAGCAATATACTGACTATCACACATGTGCAATACAGCCAATATACTGACTGTCACACATGGGCAATGCAAGCAATATACTGACTGTCACACATGAGAAATCCAGCCAATATACTGACTGTCACTCATGAGCAATACAGCCAATATACTGACTGTCACACATGGGCAATACAAGCAATATACTGACTATCACACATGAGCAATACAACCAATATACTGACTATCACACATGAGCAATACAACCAATATACTGACTGTCACACATTGGCAATACAACCAATATACTGACTCACACATGGGCAATACAACCAATATACTGACTATCACACATGAGCAATACAGCCAATATACTGACTATCACACATGGGCAATACAGCCAATATACAGACTGTCACACATGAGCAATACAGCCAATATACTGACTGTCACTCATGAGCAATACAACCAATATACTGACTCACTCGTGAGCAATACAGCCAATATACTGACTGTCACATGGGCAATACAAACAATATACTGACTGTCACACATGAGCAATACAACCAATATACTGACTGTCAACACATGAGCAATACAGCCAATATACTGACTGTCACACATGAACAATACAACCAATATACTGACTGTCACACATGGGCAATACAACCAATATACTGACTGTCACTCATGAGCAATACAACCAATATACTGACTCACTCATGAGCAATACAACCAATATACTGACTGTCACACATGGGCAATACAACCAATATACTGACTGTCACACATGAGCAATACAACCAATATACTGACTATCACACATGAGCGATACAACCAATATACTGACTGTCACACATGAGCAATACAACCAATATACTGACTCACTCGTGAGCAATACAGCCAATATACTGACTGTCACATGGGCAATACAACCAATATACTGACTGTCACACATGAGCAATACAACCAATATACTGACTGTCAACACATGAGCAATACAGCCAATATACTGACTGTCACACATGAACAATACAACCAATATACTGACTGTCACAAATGAGCAATACAACCAATATACTGACTCACTCATGAGCAATACAGCCAATATACTGATTATCACACATGAGCGATACAACCAATATACTGACTGTCACACATGAGCAATACAGCCACTATACTGACTGTCACTCATGAGCAATACAGCCAATATACTGACTGTCACACCTGAGCAATACAACCAATATACTGACTATCACACATGAGCAATACAGCCAATATACTGACTGTCACACATGGGCAAAATAACCAATATACTGACTGTCACACATGAGCAATACAACCAATATACTGACTGTCACACATGGGCAATATAACCAATATACTGACTCACACATGGGCAATACAACCAATATACTGACTGTCACACATGAGCAATACAGCCAATATACTGACTATCACACATGAGCAATACAGCCAATATACAGACTGTCACACATGAGCAATACAGCCAATATACTGACTGTCACTCATGAGCAATACAACCAATATACTGACTCACTCGTGAGCAATACAGCCAATATACTGACTGTCACATGGGCAATACAAACAATATACTAACTGTCACACATGAGCAATACAACCAATATACTGACTGTCAACACATGAGCAATACAGCCAATATACTGACTGTCACACATGAGCAATACAGCCAATATACTGACTATCAATCAGGAGCAATACAGCCAATATACTGACTATCACTCATGAGCAATACAGCCAATATACTGACTATCACACATGAGCAATACAGCCAATATACTGACTGTCACACATGAGCAATACAACCAACATACTGACTGTCACACATGGGCAATACAGCCAATATACTGACTGTCACACATGGGCAATACAAGCAATATACTGACTGTCACACATGAGCAATACAACCAACATACTGACTGTCACTCATGAGCAATACAGCCAATATACTGACTGACACACATGGGCAATACAGCCAATATACTGAATGTCACACATGAGCAATACAGCCAATAGACTGACTATCACACATGAGCAATACAACCAATATACTGACTGTCACACATGGGCAATACAACCAATATACTGACTCACAAATGGGCAATACAAGCAATACACTGACTGTCACAAATGAGCAATACAGCCAATATACTGACTATCACACATGAGCAATACAGCCAATATACTGACTGTCACACATGAACAATACAACCAATATACTGACTCACTCGTGAGCAATACAAACAATATACTGACTGTCACATGGGCAATACAAACAATATACTGACTGTCACACATGAGCAATACAACCAATATACTGACTGTCACACATGAGCAATACAAACAATATACTGACTGTCACACAGGAACAATACAACCAATATACTGACTCACACATGGGCAATACAACCAATATACTGACTGTCACACTTGAGCAATGCAACAAATATACTGACTGTCACACATGAACAATACAACCAATATACTGACTGTCACACATGAACAATACAACCAATATACTGACTGTCACACATGAACAATACAACCAATATACTGACTGTCACACATGTGCAATACAACCAATATACTGACTGTCACACATGAGCAATGCAACCAATATACTGACTGTCACACATGAGCAATACAACCAATATACTGACTGTCACACTTGAGCAATGCAACAAATATACTGACTGTCACACTTGATCAATACAACCAATATACTCACTGTCACACATGAACAATACAACCAATATACTGACTGTCACACATGAACAATACAACCAATATACTGACTGTCACACATGAACAATACAACCAATATACTGACTGTCACACATGAGCAATACAACCAATATACTGACTGTCACACATGAGCAATGCAACCAATATACTGACTGTCACACATGAGCAATACAACCAATATACTGACTGTCACACTTGAGCAATGCAACAAATATACTGACTGTCACACTTGAGCAATGCAACAAATATACTGACTCACACTTGAGCGATACAACCAATATACTGACTGTCACACATGAGCAATACAACACATATACTGACTGTCACACATGAGCGATACAACCAATATACTGACTGTCACACATGAGCGATACAGCCAATATACTGACTGTCACACATGAATAATACAACAAATATACTGACTGTCACACATGAGCGATACAGCCAATATACTGACTGTCACACATGAACAATACAACCAATATACTGACTGTCACACATGAGCAATACAGCCAATATACTGACTGTCACACATGAGCAATACAACCAATATACTGACTGTCACACATGAACATACAACCAATTACTGACTATCACACATGAACAATACAACCAATATACTGACTGTCACACATGAGCAATACAAGCCAATATACTGACTGTCACACATGAGCAATACAGCCAATATACTGACTGTCACACATGAGCAATACAACCAATATACTGACTGTCACACATGAGCAATACAACCAATATACTGACTGTCACACATGAGCAATACAACCAATATACTGACTGTCACACATGAGCAATACAACCAATATACTGACTATCACACATGAGCAATACAGCCAATATACTGACTGTCACACATGAGCAATACAACCAATATACTGACTATCACACATGAGCAATACAACCAATATACTGACTGTCACACATGAGCAATACAACCAATATACTGACTGTCACACATGAGCAATACAGCCAATATACTGACTGTCACACATGAGCAATACAACCAATATACTGACTGTCACACATGAGCAATACAACCAATATACTGACTGTCACACATGAGCAATACAACCAATATACTGACTGTCACACATGGGCAATACAAGCAATATACTGACTATCAAACATGAGCAATACAACCAATATACTGACTGTCACACATGAGCAATACAGCCAATATACTGACTATCACACATGAGCAATACAGCCAATATACTGACTATCACACATGAGCAATACAGCCAATATACTGACTGTCACACATGAGCAATACAACCAATATACTGACTGTCACACATGAGCAATACA
>JABXNX010000118.1:24197-55189 GCA_014843695.1 Archivesica marissinica | reverse complement strand
GGAACATGCTTGTTATTTCCATCGTTCTGTTGTACAAGCATTCATGGTAACATGCTTGTTATTTCCATCGTCCTGTTGTACAACCATTCATAGGAACATGCTTGCTATTCCCATCGTCTGTTGTACAATCATTCATATGCATGCTTGCTATTCCCATCGTCCTGTTGTACAACCATTCATAGGAACATGCTTGCTATTTCCATCGTCCTGTTGCAGAACCATTCATAGGAACATGCTTGCTATTTCCATCGTCCTGTTGTACAACCATTCATATGAACATGCTTGCTATTCGCATTGTCCTGTTGTACAACCATTCATAGGAACATGCTTGCTATTCCCATCGTCCTGTTGTACAACCACTCATAGGAACATGCTTGCTATTTCCATCGTCCTGTTGTACAACCATCCATGGGAACATGCTTGCTATTTCCGGCGTCCTGTTGTACATCCATTCATAAGAACATGCTTGTTATTTCCATCGTTCTGTTGTACAACCATTCACGGGAACATGCTTGTTATTTCCATCGTCCTGTTGTACAACAATTCATATGAACATGCTTGCTATTTCCATCGTCCTGTTGCACAACCATTCATAGGAACATGCTTGCTATTTCCATCGTCCTGTTGTACAACCATCCATGGGAACATGCTTGCTATTTACGGCGTCCTGTTGTACAACCATTCATATGAACGTGCTTGTTATTTCCTGCGTCCTGTTGTACAACCATTCATAGGAACATGCTTGCTATTTCCGGCGTCTTGTTGTACAACCATTCTTAGGAACATGCTTGCTATTTCCGGCGTCCTGTTGTAAAATAATTCATAGGAATATGCTTGTTATTTCCGGCGTCCTGTTGTACAACCATTCATAAGAACATGCTTGTTATTTCCATCGTTCTGTTGTACAACCATTCATGGGTACATGCTTTTTATTTCCATCGTCCTGTTGTACAACCATTCATGGGAACATGCTTGTTATTTACATCGTCCTGTTGTACAACCATTCATGGGAACATGCTTGTTATTTCCATCGTTCTGTTGTACAACCATTCATGGGAACATGCTTGTTATTTCCATCGTCCTGTTGTACAACCATTCATATGAACATGCTTGTTATTTCCATCGTCCTGTTGTACTACCATTCATAGGAACATGCTTGTTATTTCCATCGTCCTGTTGTACAACCATTCATAGGAACATGCTTGTTATTTCCATCGTCCTGTTGTACAACCATTCATGGGAAAATGCTTGTTATTTCCGTCGTCCTGTTGTACAACCATTCATGGGAACATGCTTGTTATTTCATCGTCCTGTTGTACAACCATTCATAGGAACATGCTTGTTATTTCCATCGTTCTGTTGTACAACCATTCATGGGAACATGCTTGTTATTTCCATCGTCCTGTTGTACAACCATTCATAGGAACATGCTAGTTATTTCCATCGTCCTGTTGTACAACCATTCATAAGAACATGCTTGTTATTTCCATCGTCCTGTTGCATAACCATTCATTGGACCATGCTTGCTATTTCCAGCGTCCTGTTGTACAACCATTCATAGGAACATGCTTGCTATTTCAGGCGTCCTGTTTTACTACCATTCATAGGAACATGCTTGCTATTTCAGGCGTCCTGTTGTACAACCATTCATAGGAACATGCTTGCTATTTCAGGCGTCCTGTTGTACAACCATTCATAGGAACATGCTTGTTATTTCCATCGTCCTGTTGTACAACAATTCATAGAACATGCTTGTTATTTCCATTGTCCTGTTGTACAACCATTCATAAGAACATGCTTGTTATTTCCATCGTCCTGTTGCACAACCATTCATAGGAACATGCTTGTTACTTCCGGCGTCTTGTTGTACAACCATTCATAGGAACATGCTTGCTATTTCCGGCGTCCTGTTGTACAACCATTCATGGGAAAATGCTTGATATTTCCGGCCTCCTGTTGTACAACCATTCATAGGAACATGCTTGCTATATCCGGCGTCCTGTTGTACAACCATTCATAAGAACATGCTTGTTATTTCCATCGTTCTGTTGTACAACCATTCATGGGAACATGCTTGTTATTTCCATCGTCCTGTTGTACAACCATTCATCGGAACATGCTTGTTATTTCCATCGTTCTGTTGTACAACCATTCATGGGAACATGCTTGTTATTTCCATCGTCCTGTTGTACAACCATTCATAGGAACATGCTTGTTATTTCCATCGTCCTGTTGTACAACTATTCATAAGAAGATGCTTGTTATTTCCATCGTCCTGTTGCACAACCATTCATAGAAACATGCTTGTTATTTCCATCGTCCTGTTGTACAACCATTCATGGGAACATGCTTGTTATTTTCATCGTTCTGTTGTACAACCAATCATGGGAACATGCTTGTTATTTCCATCGTCCTGTTGTACAACCATTCATAGGAACATGCTTGTTATTTCCATCGTCCTGTTGTACAACCATTCATAAGAACATGCTTGTTATTTCATCGTCCTGTTGCACAACCATTCATAGGAACATGCTTGCTATTTCCGGCGTCCTGTTGTACAACCATTCATAGGAACATGCCTGTTATTTCCATCGTCCTGTTGCACAACCATTCATAGGAACATGCTTGCTATTTCCGGCGTCCTGTTGTACAGCCATTCATAGGAAAATGCTTGCTATTTCAGGCGTCCAGTTGTACTACCATTCATAGGAACATGCTTGTTATTTCCATCGTCCTGTTGCACAACAATTCATGGGACCATGCTTGCTATTTCCGGCGTCCTGTTGTACAACCATTCATAGGAACATGCTAGCTATTTCCATCGTCCTGTTGTACAACCATTCATAGGAACATGCTTGTTATTTCCATCGTCCTGTTGTACAACCATTCATAAGAACATGCTTGTTATTTCCATCGTCCTGTTGCATAACCATTCATTGGACCATGCTTGCTATTTCCAGCGTCCTGTTGTACAACCATTCATATGAACATGCTTGCTATTTCCGGCGTCCTGTTGTACAACCATTCATAGGAACATGCTTGCTATTTCAGGCGTCCTGTTTTACTACCATTCATAGGAACATGCTTGCTATTTCAGGCGTCCTGTTGTACAACCATTCATAGGAACATGCTTGTTATTTCCATCGTCCTGTTGTACAACAATTCATAGGAACATGCTTGTTATTTCCATTGTCCTGTTGTACAACCATTCATAAGAACATGCTTGTTATTTCCATCGTTCTGTTGTACAACCATTCATGGGTACATGCTTTTTATTTCCATCGTCCTGTTGTACAACCATTCATGGGAACATGCTTGTTATTTACATCGTCCTGTTGTACAACCATTCATGGGAACATGCTTGTTATTTCCATCGTTCTGTTGTACAACCATTCATGGGAACATGCTTGTTATTTCCATCGTCCTGTTGTACAACCATTCATAGGAACATGCTTGTTATTTCCATCGTCATGTTGTACAACCATTCATATGAACATGCTTGTTATTTCCATCGTCCTGTTGTACTACCATTCAGAGGAACATGCTTATTATTTCCATCGACCTGTTGTACAACCATTCATAGGAACATGCTTGCTATTCCCATCGTCCTGTTGCACAACCATTCATAGGAACATGCTTGTTATTTCAGGCATCCTGTTGCACAACCATTCATAGGAACATGCTTGTTATTTCCATCGTTCTGTTGTACAACCATTCATGGGAACATGCTTGTTATTTCCATCGTCCTGTTGTACAACCATTCATAGGAACATGCTTGTTATTTCCATCGTCCTGTTGTACAACAATTCATAGGAACATGCTTGTTATTTCCATTGTCCTGTTGTACAACCATTCATAAGAACATGCTTGTTATTTCCATCGTCCTGTTGCACAACCATTCATAGGAACATGCTTGTTACTCCCGGCGTCTTGTTGTACAACCATTCATAGGAACATGCTTGCTATTTCCGGCGTCCTGTTGTACAACCATTCATGGGAAAATGCTTGCTATTTCCGGCGTCCTGTTGTACAACCATTCATAGGAACATGCTTGCTATTTCCGGCGTCCTGTTGTACAACCATTCATAAGAACATGCTTGTTATTTCCATCGTTCTGTTGTACAACCATTCATGGGAACATGCTTGTTATTTCCATCGTCCTGTTGTACAACCATTCATCGGAACATGCTTGTTATTTCCATCGTTCTGTTGTACACCATTCTGGGAACATGCTGTTATTTCCTCGTCTGTTGTACACCATTCATAGGAAATGCTTGTTATTTCCATGTCCTGTTGTACAACTATTCATAAGAAGATGCTTGTTATTCCATCGTCCTGTGCACAACCATTCATAGAAACATGCTGTTATTTCCATCGTCCTGTTGACACCATTCAGGGAACATGCTTGTTATTTTCATCGTTCTGTTGTACAACCAATCATGGAACTGCTTGTTATTTCCATCGTCCTGTTTCAACCATTCATAGGAACAGCTTGTTATTTCCATCGCCTGTTGTACAACCATTCATAAGAACAGCGTTATTTCATCGTCCTGTCACAACCATTCAAGGAACATGCTTGCTATTTCCGGCGTCCTGTTGTACACCATTCTAGGACATGCCTGTTATTTCCTCGTCCTGTTGCGCAACCAATCATAGGAACATGATTGCTATTTCCGGCGTCCTGTTGTACAGCCATTCATAGGAAAATGCTTGCTATTTCAGGCGTCCAGTTGTACTACCATTCATAGGAACATGCTTGTTATTTCCATCGTCCTGTTGCACAACAATTCATGGGACCATGCTTGCTATTTCCGGCGTCCTGTTGTACAACCATTCATAGGAACATGCTAGCTATTTCCATCGTCCTGTTGTACAACCATTCATAGGAACATGCTTGTTATTTCCATCGTCCTGTTGTACAACCATTCATAAGAACATGCTTGTTATTTCCATCGTCCTGTTGCATAACCATTCATTGGACCATGCTTGCTATTTCCAGCGTCCTGTTGTACAACCATTCATATGAACATGCTTGCTATTTCCGGCGTCCTGTTGTACAACCATTCATAGGAACATGCTTGCTATTTCAGGCGTCCTGTTTTACTACCATTCATCGGAACATGCTTGCTATTTCAGGCGTCCTGTTGTACAACCATTCATAGGAACATGCTTGTTATTTCCATCGTCCTGTTGTACAACAATTCATAGGAACATGCTTGTTATTTCCATTGTCCTGTTGTACAACCATTCATAAGAACATGCTTGTTATTTCCATCGTTCTGTTGTACAACCATTCATGGGTACATGCTTTTTATTTCCATCGTCCTGTTGTACAACCATTCATGGGAACATGCTTGTTATTTACATCGTCCTGTTGTACAACCATTCATGGGAACATGCTTGTTATTTCCATCGTTCTGTTGTACAACCATTCATGGGAACATGCTTGTTATTTCCATCGTCCTGTTGTACAACCATTCATAGGAACATGCTTGTTATTTCCATCGTCCTGTTGTACAACCATTCATGGGAACATGCTTGTTATTTCCATCGTCCTGTTGTACAACCATTCATAGGACATGCTGTTATTTCCTCGTCATGTTGTACAACCATTCATATGAACATGCTTGTTATTTCCATCGTCCTGTTGTACTAACATTCGAGGAACATGCTTATTATTTCCATCGACCTGTTGTACAACCATTCATAGGAACATGCTTGCTATTCCCATCGTCCTGTTGCACAACCATTCATAGGAACATGCTTGTTATTTCAGGCATCCTGTTGCACAACCATTCATAGGAACATGCTTGTTATTTCCATCGTTCTGTTGTACAACCATTCATGGGAACATGCTTGTTATTTCCATCGTCCTGTTGTACAACCATTCATAGGAACATGCTTGTTATTTCCATCGTCCTGTTGTACAACCATTCATAAGAACATGCTTGTTATTTCCATCGTCCTGTTGCATAACCATTCATTGGACCATGCTTGCTATTTCCAGCGTCCTGTTGTACAACCATTCATAGGAACATGCTTGCTATTTCCGGCGTCCTGTTGTACAACCATTCATAGGAACATGCTTGCTATTTCAGGCGTCCTGTTTTACTACCATTCATAGGAACATGCTTGCTATTTCAGGCGTCCTGTTGTACAACCATTCATAGGAACATGCTTGCTATTTCAGGCGTCCTGTTGTACAACCATTCATAGGAACATGCTTGTTATTTCCATTGTCCTGTTGTACAACCATTCATAAGAACATGCTTGTTATTTCCATCGTCCTGTTGCACACCCATTCATAGGAACATGCTTGTTACTTCCGGCGTCCTGTTGTACAACCATTCATGGGAACATGCTTGCTATTTCCGGCGTCCTGTTGTACAACCATTCATAGGAACATGCTTGCTATTTCAGGCGTCCTGTTGTACTACCATTCATAGGAACATGCTTGCTATTTCAGGCGTCCTGTTGTACAACCATTCATAGGAACATGCTTGTTATTTCCATCGTCCTGTTGCACAACAATTCATGGGAACATGCCTGCTATTTCCGGCGTCCTGTTGTACAACCATTCATAGGAACATGCGTGCTATTTCCATCGTCCTGTTGTACAACCATTCATATGAACATGCTTTTTATTTCCATCCTCCTGTTGTACAACCATTCAGAGGAACATGCTTGCTATTCCCATCTTCCTGTTGTACAACCATTCATAGGAACATGCTTGCTATTTCCATCGTCCTGTTGCAGAACCATTCATAGGAACATGCTTGCTATTCCCATCGTCCTGTTGTACAACCATTCATAGGAACCTGCTTGTTATTTCAGGCGTCCCGTTGTACAACCATTCATAGGAACATGCTTGTTATTTCCATCGTACTGTTGTACAACCATTCATAGGAACATGCTTGTTATTTCCATCGTCCTGTTGTACAACCATTCATGGGAACATGCTTGTTATTTCCATTGTCCTGTTATACAACCATTCATGGGAACATGCTTGTTATTTCCATCGTCCTGTTGCACAACCATTCATAGGAACATGCTTGCTATTTCCGGCGTCCTGTTGTACAACCATTCATAGGAACATGCCTGTTATTTCCATCGTCCTGTTGCGCAACCAATCATAGGAACATGATTGCTATTTCCGGCGTCCTGTTGTACAGCCATTCATAGGAAAATGCTTGCTATTTCAGGCGTCCTGTTGTACTACCATTCATAGGAACATGCTTGTTATTTCCATCGTCCTGTTGCACAACAATTCATGGGACCATGCTTGCTATTTCCGGCGTCCTGTTGTACAACCATTCATAGGAACATGCTAGCTATTTCCATCGTCCTGTTGTACAACCATTCATAGGAACATGCTTGTTATTTCCATCGTCCTGTTGTACAACCATTCATAAGAACATGCTTGTTATTTCCATCGTCCTGTTGCATAACCATTCATTGGACCATGCTTGCTATTTCCAGCGTCCTGTTGTACAACCATTCATATGAACATGCTTGCTATTTCCGGCGTCCTGTTGTACAACCATTCATAGGAACATGCTTGCTATTTCAGGCGTCCTGTTTTACTACCATTCATAGGAACATGCTTGCTATTTCAGGCGTCCTGTTGTACAACCATTCATAGGAACATGCTTGCTATTTCAGGCGTCCTGTTGTACAACCATTCATAGGAACATGCTTGTTATTTCCATCGTCCTGTTGTACAACAATTCATAGGAACATGCTTGTTATTTCCATTGTCCTGTTGTACAACCATTCATAAGAACATGCTTGTTATTTCCATCGTCCTGTTGCACAACCATTCATAGGAACATGATTGTGATTTCCATCGTCCTGTTGCACAACCATTCATAGGAACATGCTTGCTATTTCCGGCGTCCTGTTGTACAACCATCCATAGGAACATGCTTGCTATTTCAGGCGTCCTGTTGTACTACCATTCATAGGAACATGCTTGCTATTTCAGGCGTCCAGTTGTACAACCATTCATAGGAACATGCTTGTTATTTCCATCGTCCTGTTGCACAAAAATTCATGGGAACATGCCTGCTATTTCCGGCGTCCTGTTGTACAACCATTCATAGGAACATGCGTGCTATTTCCATCGTCCTGTTGTACAACCATTCATATGAACATGCTTTTTATTTCCATCGTCCTGTTGTACAACCATTCAGAGGAACATGCTTGCTATTCCCATCGTCCTGTTGCACTACCATTCATGGGAAAATGCTTGCTATTTCCGGCCTCCTGTTGTACAACCATTCATAGGAACATGCTTGTTATTTCAGGCGTCCTGTTGCACAACCATTCATAGGAACATGCTTGTTATTTCATGCGTCCTGTTGCACAACCATTCCTAGGAAAATGCTAGGTATTTCCGGCGTCCTGTTGTACAACCATTCATAGGAACATGCTTGTTATTTCAGGCGTCCTGTTGCACAACCATTCATAGGATCATGCTTGTTATTTCAGGCGTCCTGTTGTACAACCATTCATAGGAACATGCTTGTTATTTCCGGCGTCCTGTTGTACAACCATTCATAGGAACATGCTTGTTATTTCCGGCGTCCTGTTGTACAACCATTCATAGGAACATGCTTGTTATTTCCGGCGTCCTGTTGTACAACCATTCATAGGAACATGCTTGTTATTTCCATCGTCCTGTTGTACAACCATTCATGGGAACATGCTTGCTATTTCCGGCGTCCTGTTGTACAACCATTCATAGGAACATGCTTGCTATTTCCATCGTCCTGTTGTACAACCATTCATAGGAACATGCTTGTTATTTCCATCGTCCTGTTGTACAACCATTCATAAGAACATGCTTGTTATTTCCATCGTCCTGTTGCATAACCATTCATTGGACCATGCTTGCTATTTCCAGCGTCCTGTTGTACAACCATTCATATGAACATGCTTGCTATTTCCGGCGTCCTGTTGTACAACCATTCATAGGAACATGCTTGCTATTTCAGGCGTCCTGTTTTACTACCATTCATAGGAACATGCTTGCTATTTCAGGCGTCCTGTTGTACAACCATTCATAGGAACATGCTTGCTATTTCAGGCGTCCTGTTGTACAACCATTCATAGGAACATGCTTGTTATTTCCATCGTCCTGTTGTACAACAATTCATAGGAACATGCTTGTTATTTCCATTGTCCTGTTGTACAACCATTCATAAGAACATGCTTGTTATTTCCATCGTCCTGTTGCACAACCATTCATAGGAACATGATTGTGATTTCCATCGTCCTGTTGCACAACCATTCATAGGAACATGCTTGCTATTTCCGGCGTCCTGTTGTACAACCATTCATAGGAACATGCTTGCTATTTCAGGCGTCCTGTTGTACTACCATTCATAGGAACATGCTTGCTATTTCAGGCGTCCAGTTGTACAACCATTCATAGGAACATGCTTGTTATTTCCATCGTCCTGTTGCACAACAATTCATGGGAACATGCCTGCTATTTCCGGCGTCCTGTTGTACAACCATTCATAGGAACATGCGTGCTATTTCCATCGTCCTGTTGTACAACCATTCATATGAACATGCTTTTTATTTCCATCGTCCTGTTGTACAACCATTCAGAGGAACATGCTTGCTATTCCCATCTTCCTGTTGTACAACCATTCATAGGAACATGCTTGCTATTCCCATCGTCCTGTTGCACTACCATTCATGGGAAAATGCTTGCTATTTCCGGCCTCCTGTTGTACAACCATTCATAGGAACATGCTTGTTATTTCAGGCGTCCTGTTGCACAACCATTCATAGGAACATGCTTGTTATTTCATGCGTCCTGTTGCACAACCATTCATAGGAACATGCTTGTTATTTCCATCGTCCTGTTGTACAACCATTCATATGACATGCTTGCTATTTCCATCGTCCTGTTGTACAACCATTCATAGGAACATGCTTGCTATTTCCGGCGTCCTGTTGTACAACCATTCATAGGAACATGCTTGCTATTTCCGGCGTCCTGTTGTACAACCATTCATAGGAACATGCTTGCTATATCCGGCGTCCTGTTGTACAACCATTCATAAGAACATGCTTGTTATTTCCATCGTTCTGTTGTACAACCATTCATGGGAACATGCTTGTTATTTCCATCGTCCTGTTGTACAAGCATTCATGGGAACATGCTTGTTATTTCCATCGTCCTGTTGTACAACCATTCATGGGAACATGCTTGTTATTTCTATCGTTCTGTTGTACAACCATTCATGGGAACATGCTTGTTATTTCCATCGTCCTGTTGTACAACCATTCATAGGAACAAGCTTGCTATTTCCATCGTCCTGTTGTACAACCATCCATGGGAACATGCTTGCTATTTCCGGCGTCCTGTTGTACAACCATTCATGGGAACATGCTTGCTATTTCCGGCGTCCTATTTTACAACCATTCATAGGAACATGCTTGCTATTTCCGGTGTCCTGTTGTACAACCATTCATAGGAACATGCCTGCTATTTCCATCGTCCTGTTGTACAACCATTCATATGAACATGCTTGCTATTCCCATCGTCCTGTTGTACAACCATTCATAGGAACATGCTTGTTATTTCCATCGTCCTGTTGCACAACAATTCATGGGACCATGCCTGCTATTTCCGGCGTCCTGTTGTACAACCATTCATAGGAACATGCTTGCTATTTCCATCGTCCTGTTGTACAACCATTCATATGAACATGCTTGTTATTTCCATCGTCCTGTTGTACAACCATTCAGAGGAACATGCTTGTTATTTCCATCGTCCTGTTGTACAACCATTCATGGGAACATGCTTGCTATTTCCATCGTCCTGTTGTACAACCATTCATAAGAACATGCTTGTTATTTCCATCGTCCTGTTGTACAACAATTCAGAGGAACATACTTGCTATTTCCGGCGTCCTGTTGCACAACCATTCATTTGACATGCTTGCTATTTCCATCGTCCTGTTGCACAACCATTCATAGGACATGCTTGCTATTTCCATCGTCCTGTTGTACAACCATTCATCGGAACATGCTTGCTATATCCGGCGTCCTGTTTTACAACCATTCATAGGAACATGCTTGCTATTTCCGGCGTCCTGTTGTACAACCATTCATAGGAACATGCTTGCTATTTCCGGCGACCTGTTGTACAACCATTCATAAGAACATGCTTGTTATTTCCATCGTTCTGTTGTACAACCATTCACGGGAACATGCTTGTTATTTCCATCGTCCTGTTGTACAACAATTCATATGAACATGCTTGCTATTTCCATCGTCCTGTTGCACAACCATTCATAGGAACATGCTTGCTATTTCCATCGTCCTGTTGTACAACCATCCATGGGAACATGCTTGCTATTTACGGCGTCCTGTTGTACAACCATTCATGGGAACATGCTTGTTATTTCCGGCGTCCTGTTGTACAATCATTCATAGGAACATGCTTGCTATTTCCGGCGTCCTGTTGTACAACCATTCATAGGAACATGCTTGCTATTTCCGGTGTCCTGTTGTACAATCATTCATAGGAACATGCTTGTTATTTCCATCGTCCTGTTGCATAACAATTCATGGGAACATGCTTGCTATATCCGGCGTCCTGTTTTACAACCATTCATAGGACCATGCTTGCTATTTCCGGCGTCCTGTTGTACAACCATTCATAGGAACATGCTTGCTATTTCCGTTGTCCTGTTGTACAACCATTCATAAGAACATGCTTGTTATTTCCATCGTTCTGTTGTACAACCATTCACGGGAACATGCTTGTTATTTCCATCGTCCTGTTGTACAACACAAAATTCATATGAACATGCTTGCTATTTCCATCGTCCTGTTGCACAACCATTCATAGGAACATGCTTGCTATTTCCATCGTCCTGTTGTACAACCATCCATGGGAACATGCTTGCTATTTACGGCGTCCTGTTGTACAACCATTCATGGGAACATGCTTGTTATTTCCGGCGTCCTGTTGTACAACCATTCATAGGAACATGCTTGCTATTTCCGGCGTCCTGTTGTACAACCATTCATAGGAACATGCTTGCTATTTCCGGTGTCCTGTTGTACAATCATTCATAGGAACATGCTTGTTATTTCCGGCGTCCTGTTGGTTGTTTACAACCATTCTGGAACATGCTTGTATTCCCGTCCTGTTGTACAACCATTCATGGAACATGCTTGTTATTTCCATCGTTCTGTTGTACAACCATTCATGGGAACATGCTTGTTATTTCCATCGTCCTGTTGTACAACTTCATAGAACATGTTTATTTCCCGTTTTGTACAACCATTCATGGACATGCTTGTATTCCGTTGTGTACAACATTTGATGCTTGTATTTCCGTCCTGTTGTACAACATTCATAGGACATGCTTGTTATTTCCGTCGTCCTGTTGTACAACCATTCATAGGAACATGCTTGCTATATCCGGCGTCCTGTTGTACAACCATTCATAAGAACATGCTTGTTATTTCCATCGTTCTGTTGTACAACCATTCATATGAACATGCTTGTTATTTCCGGCGTCCTGTTGTACAACCATTCATGGGAACATGCTTGCTATTTCCGGCGTCCTATTTTACAACCATTCATAGGAACATGCTTGCTATTTCCGGTGTCCTGTTGTACAACCATTCATAGGAACATGCCTGCTATTTCCATCGTCCTGTTGTACAACCATTCATATGAACATGCTTGCTATTCCCATCGTCCTGTTGCACAACAATTCATGGGACCATGCCTGCTATTTCCGGCGTCCTGTTGTACAACCATTCATAGGAACATGCTTGCTATTTCCATCGTCCTGTTGTACAACCAATCATATGAACATGCTTGTTATTTCCATCGTCCTGTTGTACAACCATTCAGAGGAACATGCTTGTTATTTCCATCGTCCTGTTGTACAACCATTCATGGGAACATGCTTGCTATTTCCATCGTCCTGTTGTACAAACATTCATAAGAACATGCTTGTTATTTCCATCGTCCTGTTGTACAACAATTCAGAGGAACATACTTGCTATTTCCGGCGTCCTGTTGCACAACCATTCATTTGTCATGCTTGCTATTTCCATCGTCCTGTTGCACAACCATTCATAGGACATGCTTGCTATTTCCATCGTCCTGTTGTACAACCATTCATCAGAACATGCTTGCTATATCCGGCGTTCTGTTTTACAACCATTCATAGGAACATGCTTGCTATTTCCGGCGTCCTGTTGTACAACCATTCATAGGAACATGCTTGCTATTTCAGGCGACCTGTTGTACAACCATTCATAAGAACATGCTTGTTAATTCCATCGTTCTGTTGTACAACCATTCACGGGAACATGCTTGTTATTTCCATCGTCCTGTTGTACAACAATTCATATGAACATGCTTGCTATTTCCATCGTCCTGTTGCACAACCATTCATAGGAACATGCTTGCTATTTCCATCGTCCTGTTGTACAACCATCCATGGGAACATGCTTGCTATTTACGGCGTCCTGTTGTACAACCATTCATGGGAACATGCTTGTTATTTCCGGCGTCCTGTTGTACAATCATTCATAGGAACATGCTTGCTATTTCCGGCGTCCTGTTGTACAACCATTCATAGGAACATGCTTGCTATTTCCGGTGTCCTGTTGTACAATCATTCATAGGAACATGCTTGTTATTTCCATCGTCCTGTTGCATAACAATTCATGGGAACATGCTTGCTATATCCGGCGTCCTGTTTTACAACCATTCATAGGACCATGCTTGCTATTTCCGGCGTCCTGTTGTACAACCATTCATAGGAACATGCTTGCTATTTCCGGTGTCCTGTTGTACAACCATTCATAAGAACATGCTTGTTATTTCCATCGTTCTGTTGTACAACCATTCACGGGAACATGCTTGTTATTTCCATCGTCCTGTTGTACAACCATTCATATGAACATGCTTGCTATTCCCATCGTCCTTTTGTACAACCATTCAAATGAACATGCTTGCTATTCCCATCGTCCTGTTGTACAACCATTCATAGGACCATGCTTGCTATTTCCATCGTCCTGTTGCACAACCATTCATAGGAACATGCTTGCTATTCCCATCGTCCTGTTGTACAACCATTCATAGGAACATGCTTGCTATTTCCATCGTCCTGTTGTACAACCATCCATGGGAACATGCTTGCTATTTCGGGCGTCCTGTTGTACAACCATTCATATGAACATGCTTGTTATTTCCGGCGTCCTGTTGTACAACCATTCATAGGAACATGCTTGCTATTTCCGTCGTCCTGTTGTACAACCATTCATAGGAACATGCTTGCTATTTCCGGTGTCCTGTTGTACAATCATTCATAGGAACATGCTTGTTATTTCCGGCGTCCTGTTGTACAACCATTCATAGGAACATGCTTGCTATATCCGGCGGCCTGTTGTACAACCATTCATAAGAAAATGCTTGTTATTTCCATCGTTCTGTTGTACAACCATTCATGGGAACATGCTTGTTATTTCCATCGTCCTGTTGTACAACCATTCATGGGAACATGCTTGTTATTTCCATCGTTCTGTTGTACAACCATTCATGGGAACATGCTTGTTATTTCCATTGTCCTGTTGTACAACCATTCATAGGAACATGCTTGCTATTTCCATCGTCCTGTTGTACAACCATCCATGGGAACATGCTTGCTATTTCCGGCGTCCTGTTGTACATCCATTCATATGAACATGCTTGTTATTTACGGCGTCCTGTTGTACAACCATTCATGGGAATATGCTTGCTATTTCCGGCGTCCTATTGTACAACCATTCATAGGAACATGCTTGCTATTTCCGGTGTCCTGTTGTACAACCATTCCTAGGAACATGCCTGCTATTTCCATCGTCCTGTTGTACAACCATTCATATGAACATGCTTGCTATTCCAATCCTCCTGTTGTACAACCATTCATAGGAACATGCTTGTTATTTCCATCGTCCTGTTGCACAACAATTCATGGGACCATGCCTGCTATTTCCGGCGTCCTGTTGTACAACCATTCATAGGAACATGCCTGCTATTTCCATCGTCCTGTTGTACAACCATTCATATGAACATGCTTGCTATTCCCATCCTCCTGTTGTACAACCATTCATAGGAACATGCTTGTTATTTCCATCGTCCTGTTGCACAACAATTCATGGGACCATGCCTGCTATTTCCGGCGTCCTGTTGTACAACCATTCATAGGAACATGCTTGCTATTTCCATCGTCCTGTTGTACAACCATTCATATGAACATGCTTGCTATTTCCATCGTCCTGTTGTACAACCATTCATAGGAACATGCTTGTTATTTCCATCGTCCTGTTGTACAACCATTATGGGAACATGCTTGCTATTTCCATCGTCCTGTTGTACAACCATTCATAGGAACATGCTTGTTATTTCCATCGTCCTGTTGTACAACCATTCATAGGAACATGCTTGCTATTTCCGGCGTCCTGTTGTACAACCATTCATAGGACATGCTTGCTATTTCCTCGTCCTGTTGCACAACCATTCATAGGACATGCTTGCTATTTCCATCGTCCTGTTGTACAACCATTCATAGGAACATGCTTGCTATTTCCATCGTCCTGTTGTACAACCATTCATAGGAACATGCTTGCTATTTCAGGCGTCCTGTTGTACAACCATTCATAGGAACATGCTTGTTATTTCCATCGTCCTGTTGTACAACCATTCATGGGAACATGCTTGTTATTTCCATCGTCCTGTTGTACAACCATTCATAGGAACATGCTTGCTATTTCCATCGTCCTGTTGTACAACCATTCATAGGAACATGCTTGCTATTTCCATCGTCCTGTTGTACAACCATTCATAGGAACATGCTTGCTATTTCCGGCGTCCTGTTGTACAACCATTCATGGGAACATGCTTGTTATTTCCGGCGTCCTGTTGTACAACCATTCATAGGAACATGCTTGCTATTTCCGGCGTCCTGTTGTACAACCATTCATAGGAACATGCTTGCTATTTCCGGTGTCCTGTTGTACAATCATTCATAGGAACATGCTTGTTATTTCCATCGTCCTGTTGTACAACCATTCATGGGAACATGCTTGCTATTTCCGGCGTCCTGTTTTACAACCATTCATAGGACCATGCTTGCTATTTCCGGCGTCCTGTTGTACAACCATTCATAAGAACATGCTTGTTATTTCCATCGTTCTGTTGTACAACCATTCATGGGAACATGCTTGTTATTTCCATCGTCCTGTTGTACAACCATTCATATGAACATGCTTGCTATTCCATCTCCTTTTGTACAACCATTCAAATGAACATGCTTGCTATTCCCATCGTCCTGTTGTACAACCATTCATAGGACCATGCTTGCTATTTCCATCGTCTTGTTGCACAAACATTCATAGGAACATGCTTGCTATTCCCATCGTCCTGTTGTACAACCATTCATAGGAACATGCTTGCTATTTCCATCGTCCTGTTGTACAACCATCCATGGGAACATGCTTGCTATTTCGGGCGTCCTGTTGTACAACCATTCATATGAACATGCTTGTTATTTCCGGCGTCCTGTTGTACAACCATTCATAGGAACATGCTTGCTATTTCCGGCGTCCTGTTGTACAACCATTCATAGGAACATGCTTGCTATATCCGGCGGCCTGTTGTACAACCATTCATAAGAACATGCTTGTTATTTCCATCGTTCTGTTGTACAACCATTCATGGGAACATGCTTGTTATTTCCATCGTCCTGTTGTACAACCAATCATGGGAACATGCTTGTTATTTCCATCGTCCTGTTGTACAACCATTCATGGGAACATGCTTGTTATTTCCATCGTTCTGTTGTACAACCATTCATGGGAACATGCTTGTTATTTCCATTGTCCTGTTGTACAACCATTCATAGGAACATGCTTGCTATTTCCATCGTCCTGTTGTACAACCATCCATTGGAACATGCTTGCTATTTCCGGCGTCCTGTTGTACATCCATTCATATGAACATGCTTGTTATTTACGGCGTCCTGTTGTACAACCATTCATGGGAATATGCTTGCTATTTCCGGCGTCCTATTGTACAACCATTCATAGGAACATGCTTGCTATTTCCGGTGTCCTGTTGTACAACCATTCCTAGGAACATGCCTGCTATTTCCATCGTCCTGTTGTACAACCATTCATATGAACATGCTTGCTATTCCAATCCTCCTGTTGTACAACCATTCATAGGAACATGCTTGTTATTTCCATCGTCCTGTTGCACAACAATTCATGGGACCATGCCTGCTATTTCCGGCGTCCTGTTGTACAACCATTCATAGGAACATGCTTGCCATTTCCATCGTCCTGTTGTACAACCATTCATATGAACATGCTTGTTATTTCTATCGTCCTGTTGTACAACCATTCAGAGGAACATGCTTGTTATTTCCATCGTCCTGTTGTACAACCATTCATGGGAACATGCTTGCTATTTCCATCGTCCTGTTGTACAACCATTCATAAGAACATGCTTGTTATTTCCATCGTCCTGTTGTACAACAATTCAGAGGAACATACTTGCTATTTCCGGCGTCCCGTTCGCACAACCATTCATTTGACATCCTTGCTATTTCCATCTTCATGTTGCACAACCATTCATAGGACATGCTTGCTATTTCCATCGTCCTGTTGTACAACCATTCATCGGAACATGCTTGCTATATCCGGCGTCCTGTTTTACAACCATTCATAGGAACATGCTTGCTATTTCCGGCGTCCTGTTGTACAACCATTCATAGGAACATGCTTGCTATTTCCGGCGACCTGTTGTACAACCATTCATAAGAACATGCTTGTTATTTCCATCGTTCTGTTGTACAACCATTCACGGGAACATGCTTGTTATTTCCATCGTCCTGTTGTACAACAATTCATATGAACATGCTTGCTATTTCCATCGTCCTGTTGCACAACCATTCATAGGAACATGCTTGCTATTTTCATCGTCCTGTTGTACAACCATCCATGGGAACATGCTTGCTATTTACGGCGTCCTGTTGTACAACCATTCATGGGAACATGCTTGTTATTTCCGGCGTCCTGTTGTACAACCATTCATAGGAACATGCTTGCTATTTCCGGCGTCCTGTTGTACAACCATTCATAGGAACATGCTTGCTATTTCCGGTGTCCTGTTGTACAATCATTCATAGGAACATGCTTGTTATTTCCGGCGTCCTGTTATACAACCATTCATAGGAACATGCTTGCTATATCCGGCGTCCTGTTGTACAACCATTCATAAGAACATGCTTGTTATTTCCATCGTTCTGTTGTACAACCATTCATGGGAACATGCTTGTTATTTCCATCGTCCTGTTGTACAACCATTCATGGGAACATGCTTGTTATTTCCATCGTCCTGTTGTACAACCATTCATGGGAACATGCTTGTTATTTCCATTGTTCTGTTGTACAACCATTCATGGGAACATGCTTGTTATTTCCATCGTCCTGTTGTACAACCATTCATAGGAACATGCTTGTTATTTCCATCGTCCTGTTGTACAACTATTCATAAGAACATGCTTGTTATTTCCATCGTCCTGTTGTACAACCATTCATAGGAACATGCTTGCTAATCCCATCGTCCTGTTGTACAATCATTCATATGAACATGCTTGCTATTCCCATCGTCCTGTTGTACAACCATTCTTAGGAACATGCTTGCTATTTCCATCGTCCTGTTGCAGAACCATTCATAAGAACATGCTTGCTATTCCCATCGTCCTGTTGTACAACCATTCATATGAACATGCTTGCTATTCCCAGCGTCCTGTTGTACAACCATTCATAGGAACATGCTTGCTATTCCTATCGTCCTGTTGTACAACCATTCATAGGAACATGCTTGCTATTTCCATCGTCCTGTTGTACAACAATCCATGGGAACATGCTTGCTATTTCCGGCGTCCTGTTGTACAACCATTCATATGAACATGCTTGCTATTTCCGGCGTCTTGTTGTACAACCATTCATAGGAACATGCTTGCTATTTCCGGCGTCCTGTTGTACAACCATTCATATGAACATGCTTGTTATTTCCGGCGTCCTGTTGTACAACCATTCACAGGAACATGCTTGCTATTTCCATCTTTCTGTTGTACAACCATTCATGGGAACATGCTTGTTATTTACATCGTCCTGTTGTACAACCATTCATGGGAACATGCTTGTTATTGCCATCGTTCTGTTGTACAACCATTCATGGGAACATGCTTGTTATTTCCATCGTCCTGTTGTACAACCATTCATAGGAACATGCTTGTTATTTCCATCGTCCTGTTGTACAACCATTCATATGAACATGCTTGTTATTTCCATCGTCCTGTTGTACTACCATTCAGAGGAACGTGCTTATTATTTCCATCGTCCTGTTGTACAACCATTCATAGATAGATGCTTGTTATTTCCGGCGTCATGTTGTACAACCATTCATAGGAACATGCTTGCTATTTCCGGCGTCCTGTTGTACAACCTTTCATGGGAATATGCTTGTTATTTCAGGCGTCCTGTTGTACAATCATTCATAGGAATATGCTTGCTATTCCCATCGTCCTGTTGCACAACCATTCACAGGAACATGCTTGTTATTTCCATCGTCCTGTTGTACAACCATTCATGGGAACATACTTGTTATTTCCATCGTTCTGTTGTACAACCATTCATAGGAACATGCCTGTTATTTCCATCATCCTGTTGTGCAACCATTCATGAGAACATGCTTGTTATTTCCATCGTCCTGTTGTACAACCATTCATGGGAACATGCTTGCTATTTCCATCGTCCTGTTGTACAACCATTCATAAGAATATGCTTGTTATTTCCATCGTCCTGTTGTACAACCATTCAGAGGAACATACTTGCTATTTCCGGCATCCTGTTGCACAACCATTCATTTGACATTTTTGCCATTTCCATCGTCCTGTTGCACAACCATTCATAGGACATGCTTGCTATTTCCATCGTCCTGTTGTATAACCATTCATCGGAACATGCTTGCTATTTCCATCGTTCTGTTGTACAACCATTCACGGGAGCATGCTTGTTATTTCCATCGTCCTGTTGTACAACCATTCATGGGAACATGCTTGTTATTTCCATAGTTCTGTTGTACAACCATTCATAGGTACATGCTTGTTATTTCCATCGTACTATTGTACAACCATTCATTTGACATGCTTGCTATTTCCATCGTCCTGTTGCACAACGATTCATAGGACATGCTTGCTATTTCCATCGTCCTGTTGTACAGCCATTCATCGGAACATGCTTGCTATATCCGGCGTCCTGTTGTACAACCATTCATAGGAACATGCTTGCTATTGCCGGCGTCCTGTTGTACAACCATTCATATGAACATGCTTGCTATTTCCGGCGTCCTGTTGTACAACCATTCATAGGAACATGCTTGCTATTTCCGGTGTCCTGTTGTACAATCATTCATAGGAACATGCTTGTTATTTCCGGCGTCCTGTTGTACAACCATTCATAGGAACATGCTTGCTATATCCGGCGGCCTGTTGTACAACCATTCATAAGAACATGCTTGTTATTTCCATCGTTCTGTTGTACAACCATTCATGGGAACATGCTTGTTATTTCCATCGTCCTGTTGTACAACCATTCATGGGAACATGCTTGTTATTTCCATCGTCCTGTTGTACAACCATTCGGGAACATGCTTGTTATTTCCATCGTTCTGTTGTACAACCATTCATGGGAACATGCTTGTTATTTCCATTGTCCTGTTGTACAACCATTCATAGGAACATGCTTGCTATTTCCATCGTCCTGTTGTACATCCATCCATGGGAACATGCTTGCTATTTCCGGCGTCCTGTTGTACATCCATTCATATGAACATGCTTGTTATTTACGGCGTCCTGTTGTACAACCATTCATGGGAATATGCTTGCTATTTCCGGCGTCCTATTGTACAACCATTCATAGGAACATGCTTGCTATTTCCGGTGTCCTATTGTACAACCATTCCTAGGAACATGCCTGCTATTTCCATCGTCCTGTTGTACAACCATTCATATGAACATGCTTGCTATTCCAATCCTCCTGTTGTACAACCATTCATAGGAACATGCTTGTTATTTCCATCGTCCTGTTGCACAACAATTCATGGGACCATGCCTGCTATTTCCGGCGTCCTGTTGTACAACCATTCATAGGAACATGCTTGCCATTTCCATCGTCCTGTTGTACAACCATTCATATGAACATGCTTGTTATTTCTATCGTCCTGTTGTACAACCATTCAGAGGAACATGCTTGTTATTTCCATCGTCCTGTTGTACAACCATTCATGGGAACATGCTTGCTATTTCCATCGTCCTGTTGTACAACCATTCATAAGAACATGCTTGTTATTTCCATCGTCCTGTTGTACAACAATTCAGAGGAACATACTTGCTATTTCCGGCGTCCCGTTGCACAACCATTCATTTGACATGCTTGCTATTTCCATCTTCATGTTGCACAACCATTCATAGGACATGCTTGCTATTTCCATCGTCCTGTTGTACAACCATTCATCGGAACATGCTTGCTATATCCGGCGTTCTGTTTTACAACCATTCATAGGAACATGCTTGCTATTTCCGGCGTCCTGTTGTACAACCATTCATAGGAACATGCTTGCTATTTCCGGCGACCTGTTGTACAACCATTCATAAGAACATGCTTGTTATTTCCATCGTTCTGTTGTACAACCATTCACGGGAACATGCTTGTTATTTCCATCGTCCTGTTGTACAACAATTCATATGAACATGCTTGCTATTTCCATCGTCCTGTTGCACAACCATTCATAGGAACATGCTTGCTATTTCGATCGTCCTGTTGTACAACCATCCATGGGAACATGCTTGCTATTTACGGCGTCCTGTTGTACAACCATTCATGGGAACATGCTTGTTATTTCCGGCGTCCTGTTGTACAACCATTCATAGGAACATGCTTGCTATTTCCGGCGTCCTGTTGTACAACCATTCATAGGAACATGCTTGCTATTTCCATCGTCCTGTTGTACAACCATTCATAGGAACATGCTTGCTAATCCCATCGTCCTGTTGTACAATCATTCATATGAACATGCTTGCTATTCCCATCGTCCTGTTGTACAACCATTCATAGGAACATGCTTGCTATTTCCATCGTCCTGTTGTACAACCATTCATAGGAACATGCTTGCTATTCCCATCGTCCTGTTGTACAACCATTCATATGAACATGCTTGCTATTTCCATCGTCCTGTTGTACAACCATTCATAGGAACATGCTTGCTATTTCCATCGTCCTGTTGTACAACCATTCATAGGAACATGCTTGCTATTTCCGGCGTCTTGTTGTACAACCATTCATAGGAACATGCTTGCTATTTCCGGCGTCCTGTTGTACAACCATTCATATGAACATGCTTGTTATTTCCGGCGTCCTGTTGTACAACCATTCACAGGAACATGCTTGCTATTTCCTACGTCTTGTTGTACAACCATTCGTAGGAACATGCTTGCTATTTCCGGCGTCCTGTTGTAAAATAATTCATAGGAACATGCTTGTTATTTCCGGCGTCCTGTTGTACAACCATTCATAAGAACATGCTTGTTATTTCCATCTTTCTGTTGTACAACCATTCATGGGAACATGCTTGTTATTTACATCGTCCTGTTGTACAACCATTCATGGGAACATGCTTGTTATTTCCATCGTTCTGTTGTACAACCATTCATGGGAACATGCTTGTTATTTCCATCGTCCTGTTGTACAACCATTCATAGGAACATGCTTGTTATTACCATCGTCCTGTTGTACAACCATTCATATGAACATGCTTGTTATTTCCATCGTCCTGTTGTACTACCATTCAGAGGAACGTGCTTATTATTTCCATCGTCCTGTTGTACAACCATTCATAGAAAGATGCTTGTTATTTCCGGCGTCATGTTGTACAACCATTCATAGGAACATGCTTGCTATTTCCGGCGTCCTGTTGTACAACCTTTCATGGGAATATGCTTGTTATTTCAGGCGTCCTGTTGTACAATCATTCATAGGAATATGCTTGTTATTTCCATCGTCCTGTTGTACAACCATTCATGGGAACATACTTGTTATTACCATCGTCCTGTTGTACAACCATTCATATGAACATGCTTGTTATTTCCATCGTCCTGTTGTACTACCATTCAGAGGAACGTGCTTATTATTTCCATCGTCCTGTTGTACAACCATTCATAGAAAGATGCTTGTTATTTCCGGCGTCATGTTGTACAACCATTCATAGGAACATGCTTGCTATTTCCGGCGTCCTGTTGTACAACCTTTCATGGGAAAATGCTTGCTATTTCCGGCGTCCTGTTGTACAACCATTCATAGGAACATGCTTGTTATTTCAGGCGTCCTGTTGTACAACCATTCATAGGAACATGCTTGTTATTTCAGGCGTCCTGTTGTACAACCATTCATAGGAACATGCTTGTTATTTCAGCGTCCTGTTGTACAACCATTCATAGGAACATGCTTGTTATTTCCGTCCTGTTGTACAACCATTCATGGAACTGCTTGTTATTTCCATCGTCCTGTTGTACAACCATTCATAGGAACATGCTTGTTATTTCAGCGTCCTGTTGTACAACCATTCATAGGAACATGCTTGCTATTTCCGGCGTCCTGTTGTACAACCATTCATGGAACATGCTTGCTATTTCCATCGTCCTGTTGTACAACCATTCATGGGAACATGCTTGTTATTTCCATCGTTCTGTTGTACAACCATTCATGGGAACATGCTTGTTATTTCCATCGTTCTGTTGTACAACCATTCATAGGAACATGCTTGTTATTTCCATCGTCCTGTTGTACAACCATTCATGAGAACATGCTTGTTATTTCCATCGTCCTGTTGTACAACCATTCATGGGAACATGCTTGCTATTTCCTTCGTCCTGTTGTACAACCATTCATAAGAATATGCTTGTTATTTCCATCGTCCTGTTGTACAACCATTCAGAGGAACATACTTGCTATTTCCGGCATCCTGTTGCACAACCATTCATTTGACATTTTTGCCATTTCCATCGTCCTGTTGCACAACCATTCATAGGACATGCTTGCTATTTCCATCGTCCTGTTGTACAACCATTCATCGGAACATGCTTGCTATTTCCATCGTTCTGTTGTACAACCATTCACGGGAGCATGCTTGTTATTTCCATCGTCCTGTTGTACAACCATTCATGGGAACATGCTTGTTATTTCCATAGTTCTGTTGTACAACCATTCATAGGTACATGCTTGTTATTTCCATCGTACTATTGTACAACCATTCATTTGACATGCTTGCTATTTCCATCGTCCTGTTGCACAACGATTCATAGGACATGCTTGCTATTTCCATCGTCCTGTTGTACAGCCATTCATCGGAACATGCTTGCTATATCCGGCGTCCTGTTGTACAACCATTCATAGGAACATGCTTGCTATTTCCGGCGTCCTGTTGTACAACCATTCATATGAACATGCTTGTTATTTCCGGCGTCCTGTTGTACAACCATTCATAGGAACATGCTTGCTATTTCCGGCGTCCTGTTTTACAGCCATTCATAGGAACATGCTTGCTATATCCGGCGTCCTGTTGTACAACCATTCATAGGAACATGCTTGTTATTTCCGGCGTCCTGTTGTACAACCATTCATAGGAACATGCTTGCTATTTCCGGCTTCCTGTTGTACAACCATTCATAGGAACATGCTTGCTATTTCCATCGTTCTGTTGTACAAACATTCATGGGATCATGCTTGTTATTTCCATCGTCCTGTTGTACAACCATTCATGGGAACATGCTTGTTATTTCCATCGTCCTGTTGTACAACCATTCATAAGTACATGCTTGTTATTTCCATCGTCCTGTTGCACAACCATTCATAGGAACATGCTTGCTATTTCCGGCGTCCTGTTGTACAACCATTCATAGGAACATGCTTGTTATTTCCATCGTCCTGTTGCACAACCATTCATAGGAACATGCGTGCTATTTCCGGCGTCCTGTTGTACTACCATTCATAGGAACATGCTTGCTATTTCAGGCGTCCTGTTTTACAACCATTCATAGGAACATGCTTGCTATTTCAGGCGTCCTGTTGTACAACCATTCATAGGAACATGCTTGTTATTTCCATCGTCCTGTTGTACAACCAGTCATATGAACATGCTTGCTATTCCCATCGTCCTGTTGTACAACCATTCATAGGAACATGCTTGCTATTTCAGGCGTCCTGTTGTACAACCATTCATATGAACATGCTTGCTATTTCCATCGTCCTGTTGTACAACCATTCATATGAACATTCTTGTAATTTCCATCGTCCTGTTGCACAACCATTCATAGGAACATTCTTGTTATTTCCATCGTCCTGTTGCACAACCATTCATAGGAACATGGTTGCTATTTCCGGCGTCCTGTTGTACAACCATTCATAGGAACATGCTTGCTATTTCAGGCGTCCTGTTGTACTACTATTCATAGGAACATGCTTGCTATTTCAGTCATCCTGTTGCACAACCATTCATAGGAAAATGCTTGTTATTTCCATCGTCCTGTTGTTCAACCATTCATAGGAACATGCTTGTTATTTCCATCGTCCTGTTGCACAACCATTCATAGGACCATACTTGCTATTTCCGGCGTCCTGTTGTACAATCATTCATATGAACATGCTTGCTATTCCCATCGTCCTGTTGTACAACCATTCATAGGAAAATGCTTGCTATTTCCGGCGTCCTGTTGTACAACCATTCATATGAACATGCTTGCTATTCCCATCGTCCTGTTGTACAACCATTCATATGAACATGCTTGCTATTCCCATCGTCCTGTTGTACAACCATTCATATGAATATACTTGCTATTTCCGGCGTCCTGAACATGCTTGTTATTTCCGGTGTCCTGTTGTACATCCATTCATAAGAACATGCTTGCTATTCCCATCGTCCTGTTGTACAACCATTCATAGGAACATGCTTGCTATTTCCATCGTCCTGTTGTACAACCATCCATGGGAACATGCTTGCTATTTCCGGCGTCCTGTTTTACAGCCATTCATAGGAACATGCTTGCTATTTCCGGCGTCCTGTTGTACAACCATTCATAGGAACATGCTTGTTATTTCCGGCGTCCTGTTGTACAACCATTCATAGGAACATGCTTGCTATTTCCGGCGTCCTGTTGTACAACCATTCATAGGAACATGCTTGCTATTTCCATCGTTCTGTTGTACAACCATTCATGGGATCATGCTTGTTATTTCCATCGTCCTGTTGTACAACCATTCATAGGAACATGCTTGTTGTTTCCATCGTCCTGTTGCACAACCATTCATAGGAACATGGGTGCTATTTCCGGCGTCCTGTTGTACTACCATTCATTGGAACATGCTTGCTATTTCAGGCGTCCTGTTGTACAACCATTCATAGGAACATGCTTGCCATTTCAGGCGTCCTGTTGTACAACCATTCATATGAACATGCTTGCTATTCCCATCGTCCTGTTGTACAACCATTCATAGGAACATGTTTGTTATTTCCATCGTCCTGTTGTACAACCATTCATATGAACATTCTTGTTATTTCCATCTTCCTGTTGCACAACCATTCATAGGAACATGGTTGCTATTTCCGGCGTCCTGTTGTACAACCATTCATAGGAACATGCTTGCTATTTCAGGCGTCCTGTTGTACTACCATTCATAAGAACATGCTTGCTATTTCAGGCATCCTGTTGCACAACCATTCATAGGAACATGCTTGTTATTTCCATCGTCCTGTTGCACAACCATTCATAGGACCATGCTTGCTATTTCCGGCGTCCTGTTGTACAACCATTCATAAGAACATGCTTGTTATTTCCACCGTTCTGTTGTAAAACCATTCACGGGAACATGCTTGTTATTTCCATCGTCCTGTTGTACAACCATTCATATGAACATGCTTGCTATTTCCATCGTCCTGTTGTACAACCATTCATAGGAACATGCTTGCTATTTCCATCGTCCTGTTGTACAACCATCCATGGGAACATGCTTGCTATATCCGGCGTCCTGTTGTACAACCATTCATAAGAACATGCTTGTTATTTCCATCGTTCTGTTGTACAACCATTCATAGAAACATGCTTGTTATTTCCATCGTTCTGTTGTACAACCATTCATAGGAACATGCTGTTATTTCCATCATCCTGTTGTACAACCATTCATGGGAACATGCTTGTTATTTCCATCGTCCTGTTGTACTACCATTCATGGAACATGCTTGCTATTCATCGTCCTGTTGCACAACCATTCATAGGACATGCTTGCTATTTCCATCGTCCTGTTGTACAACCATTCAGAGGAACATACTTGCTATTTCCGGCATCCTGTTGCATAACCATTCATTTGACATGTTTGCCATTTCCATCGTCCTGTTGCACAACCATTCATAGGACATGCTTGCTATTTCCATCGTCCTGTTGTACAACCATTCAGAGGAACATACTTGCTATTTCCGGCATCCTGTTGCATAACCATTCATTTGACATGTTTGCCATTTCCATCGTCCTGTTGCACAACCATTCATAGGACATGCTTGCTATTTCCATCGTCCTGTTGTACAACCATTCATAGGAACATGCTTGCTATTTCCATCGTCCTGTTGCACAACCATTCATAGGAACATGCTTGCTATTTCCATCGTCCTGTTGTACAACCATTCATGGGAACATGCTTGCTATTTATGGCGTCCTGTTGTGCAACCATTCATAGGAACATGCTTGCTCTATCCGGCGTCCTGTTGTACAACCATTCATAAGAACATGCTTGTTATTTCCATCGTTCTGTTGTACAACCATTCATGGGAACATGCTTGTTATTTCCATCGTCCTGTTGTAAAACCATTCATGGGATACATGCTTGTTATTTCCATCGTCCTGTTGTACAACCATTCATGGGAACATGCTTATTATTTCCATCGTTCTGTTGTACAACCATTCATGGGATCATGCTTGTTATTTCCATCGTCCTGTTGTACAACCATTCATATGAACATGCTTGTTATTTCCATCGTCCTGTTGTACTACCATTCAGAGGAACATGCTTGTTATTTCCATCGTCCTGTTGTACAACCATTCATAGAAAGATTCTTGTTATTTCCGGCGTCATGTTGTACAACCATTCATAGGAACATGCTTTCTATTTCCGGCGTCCTGTTGTACAACCTTTCATGGGAATATGCTTGTTATTTCAGGCGTCCTGTTGTACAATCATTCATAGGAATATGCTTGATATTCCCATCGTCCTGTTGCACAACCATTCACAGGAACATGCTTGTTATTTCCATCGTTCTGTTGTACAACCATTCATAGGAACATGCCTGTTATTTCCATCATCCTGTTGTACAACCAATCATGGGAACATGCTTGTTATTTCCATCGTCCTGTTGTACAACCATTCATGGGAACATGCTTGCTATTTCCATCGTCCTGTTGTACAACCATTCATAAGAATATGCTTGTTATTTCCATCGTCCTGTTGTACAACCATTCAGAGGAACATACTTGCTATTTCCGGCATCCTGTTGCATAACCATTCATTTGACATGTTTGCCATTTCCATCGTCCTGTTGCACAACCATTCATAGGACATCCTTGCTATTTCCATCGTCCTGTTGTACAACCATTCATCGGAACATGCTTGCTATTTCCATCGTTCTGTTGTACAACGATTCATGGGAACATGCTTGTTATATCCATCGTCCTGTTGTACAATCATTCATGGGAACATGCTTGTTATTTCCATCGTTCTATTGTACAACCATTCATAGGTACATGCCTGTTATTTCCATCGTCCTGTTGTACAACCATTCATTTGACATGCTTGCTATTTCCATCGTCCTGTTGCACAACCATTCATAGGACATGCCTGCTATTTCCATCGTCCTGTTGTACAACCATTCATCGGAACATGCTTGCTATATCCGGCCTCCTGTTGTACAACCATTTATAGGAACATGCTTGCTATTTCCGGCGTCCTGTTGTACAACCATTCATATGAACATGCTTGTTATTTCCGGCGTCCTGTTGTACAACCATTCATAGGAACATGCTTGCTATTTCCGGCGTCCGGTTTTACAGCCATTCATAGGAACATGCTTGCTATTTCCGGCGTCCTGTTGTACAACCATTCATAGGAACATGCTTGCTATTTCCATCGTTCTGTTGTACAACCATTCATGGGATCATGCTTGTTATTTCCATCGTCCTGTTGTACAACCATTCATGGGAACATGCTTGTTATTTCGATCGTCCTGTTGTACAACCATTCATAAGTACATGCTTATTATTTCCATCGTCCTGTTGTACAACCATTCATAGGAACATGCTTGTTGTTTCCATCGTCCTGTTGCACAACCATTCATAGGAACATGCGTGCTATTTCCGGCGTCCTGTTGTACTACCATTCATAGGAACATGCTTGCTATTTCAGGCGTCCTGTTGTACAACCATTCATAGGAACATGCTTGCTATTTCAGGCGTTCTGTTGTACAACCATTCATAGGAACATGCTTGTTATTTTCATCGTCCTGTTGTACAACCATTCATATGAACATGCTTGCTATTCCCATCGTCCTGTTGTACAACCATTCATAGGAACATGCTTGTTATTTCCATCGTCCTGTTGTACAACCATTCATATGAACATTCTTGTTATTTCCATCGTCCTATTGCACAACCATTCATAGGAACATGGTTGCTATTTCCGGCGTCCTGTTGTACAACCATTCATAGGAACATGCTTGCTATTTCAGGCGTCCTGTTGTACTACCATTCATAGGAACATGCTTGCTATTTCAGGCATCCTGTTGCACAACCATTCATAGGAACATGCTTGTTATTTCTATCGTCCTGTTGCACAACCATTCATAGGATCATGCTTGCTATTTCCAGCGTCCTGTTGTACAATCATTCATATGAACATGCTTGCTATTCCCATCGTCCTGTTGTACAACCATTCATAGGAAAATGCTTGCTATTTCCGGCGTCCTGTTGTACAACCATTCATGGGAACATGCTTATTATTTCCATCGTTCTGTTGTACAACCATTCATGGGATCATGCTTGTTATTTCCATCGTCCTGTTGTACAACCATTCATATGAACATGCTTGTTATTTCCATCGTCCTGTTGTACTACCATTCAGAGGAACATGCTTGTTATTTCCATCGTCCTGTTGTACAACCATTCATAGAAAGATTCTTGTTATTTCCGGCGTCATGTTGTACAACCATTCATAGGAACATGCTTTCTATTTCCGGCGTCCTGTTGTACAACCTTTCATGGGAATATGCTTGTTATTTCAGGCGTCCTGTTGTACAATCATTCATAGGAATATGCTTGATATTCCCATCGTCCTGTTGCACAACCATTCACAGGAACATGCTTGATATTCCCATCGTCCTGTTGCACAACCATTCACAGGAACATGCTTGTTATTTCCATCGTCCTGTTGTACAACCATTCATAGGAATATGCTTGATATTCCCATCGTCCTGTTGTACAACCATTCATGGGAACATGCTTGTTATTTCCATCGTTCTGTTGTACAACCATTCATAGAAACATGCTTGTTATTTCCATCGTTCTGTTGTACAACCATTCATAGGAACATGCCTGTTATTTCCATCATCCTGTTGTACAACCAATCATGGGAACATGCTTGTTATTTCCATCGTCCTGTTGTACAACCATTCATGGGAACATGCTTGCTATTTCCATCGTCCTGTTGTACAACCATTCATAAGAATATGCTTGTTATTTCCATCGTCCTGTTGTACAACCATTCAGAGGAACATACTTGCTATTTCCGGCATCCTGTTG
>JABXNX010000118.1:0-23197 GCA_014843695.1 Archivesica marissinica | reverse complement strand
AACCATTCATCGGAACATGCTTGCTATTTCCATCGTTCTGTTGTACAACCATTCACGGGAGCATGCTTGTTATTTCCATCGTCCTGTTGTACAACCATTCATGGGAACATGCTTGTTATTTCCATAGTTCTGTTGTACAACCATCATAGGTACATGCTTGTTATTTCCATCGTACTATTGTACAACCATCATTTGACATGCTGCTATTTCCATCGTCCTGTTGCACAACGATTCATAGGACATGCCTGCTACTTCCATCGTCCTGTTGTACAGCCATTCATCGGAACATGCTTGCTATATCCGGCGTCCTGTTGTACAACCATTCATAGGAAAATGCTTACTATTCCCGGAGTACTGTTGAACAACCATTCATATGAACATGCTTGTCATTTCCGGCGTCCTGTTGTACAACAATTCATAGGAACATGCTTGCTATTTCCGGCGTCCTGTTTTACAGCAATTCATAGAAACATGCTTGCAATATCCGGCGTCCTGTTGTACAACCATTCATAGGAACATGCTTGTTATTTCCGGCGTCCTGTTGTACAACCATTCATAGGAACATGCTTGCTATTTCCGGCTTCCTGTTGTACAACCATTCATAGGAACATGCTTGCTATTTCCATCGTTCTGTTGTACAAACATTCATGGGATCATGCTTGTTATTTCCATCGTCCTGTTGTACAACCATTCATGGGAACATGCTTGTTATTTCCATCGTCCTGTTGTACAACCATTCATAAGTACATGCTTGTTATTTCCATCGTCCTGTTGCACAACCATTCATAGGAACATGCTTGCTATTTCCGGCGTCCTGTTGTACAACCATTCATAGGAACATGCTTGTTATTTCCATCGTCCTGTTGCACAACCATTCATAGGAACATGCGTGCTATTTCCGGCGTCCTGTTGTACTACCATTCATAGGAACATGCTTGCTATTTCAGGCGTCCTGTTTTACAACCATTCATAGGAACATGCTTGCTATTTCAGGCGTCCTGTTGTACAACCATTCATAGGAACATGCTTGTTATTTCCATCGTCCTGTTGTACAACCAGTCATATGAACATGCTTGCTATTCCCATCGTCCTGTTGTACAACCATTCATAGGAACATGCTTGCTATTTCAGGCGTCCTGTTGTACAACCATTCATATGAACATGCTTGCTATTTCCATCGTCCTGTTGTACAACCATTCATATGAACATTCTTGTAATTTCCATCGTCCTGTTGCACAACCATTCATAGGAACATTCTTGTTATTTCCATCGTCCTGTTGCACAACCATTCATAGGAACATGGTTGCTATTTCCGGCGTCCTGTTGTACAACCATTCATAGGAACATGCTTGCTATTTCAGGCGTCCTGTTGTACTACTATTCATAGGAACATGCTTGCTATTTCAGTCATCCTGTTGCACAACCATTCATAGGAAAATGCTTGTTATTTCCATCGTCCTGTTGTTCAACCATTCATAGGAACATGCTTGTTATTTCCATCGTCCTGTTGCACAACCATTCATAGGACCATACTTGCTATTTCCGGCGTCCTGTTGTACAATCATTCATATGAACATGCTTGCTATTCCCATCGTCCTGTTGTACAACCATTCATAGGAAAATGCTTGCTATTTCCGGCGTCCTGTTGTACAACCATTCATATGAACATGCTTGCTATTCCCATCGTCCTGTTGTACAACCATTCATATGAACATGCTTGCTATTCCCATCGTCCTGTTGTACAACCATTCATATGAATATACTTGCTATTTCCGGCGTCCTGAACATGCTTGTTATTTCCGGTGTCCTGTTGTACATCCATTCATAAGAACATGCTTGCTATTCCCATCGTCCTGTTGTACAACCATTCATAGGAACATGCTTGCTATTTCCATCGTCCTGTTGTACAACCATCCATGGGAACATGCTTGCTATTTCCGGCGTCCTGTTTTACAGCCATTCATAGGAACATGCTTGCTATTTCCGGCGTCCTGTTGTACAACCATTCATAGGAACATGCTTGTTATTTCCGGCGTCCTGTTGTACAACCATTCATAGGAACATGCTTGCTATTTCCGGCGTCCTGTTGTACAACCATTCATAGGAACATGCTTGCTATTTCCATCGTTCTGTTGTACAACCATTCATGGGATCATGCTTGTTATTTCCATCGTCCTGTTGTACAACCATTCATAGGAACATGCTTGTTGTTTCCATCGTCCTGTTGCACAACCATTCATAGGAACATGGGTGCTATTTCCGGCGTCCTGTTGTACTACCATTCATAGGAACATGCTTGCTATTTCAGGCGTCCTGTTGTACAACCATTCATAGGAACATGCTTGCTATTTCCGGCGTCCTGTTGTACAACCATTCATATGAACATGCTTGCTATTCCCATCGTCCTGTTGTACAACCATTCATAGGAACATGTTTGTTATTTCCATCGTCCTGTTGTACAACCATTCATATGAACATTCTTGTTATTTCCATCTTCCTGTTGCACAACCATTCATAGGAACATGGTTGCTATTTCCGGCGTCCTGTTGTACAACCATTCATAGGAACATGCTTGCTATTTCAGGCGTCCTGTTGTACTACCATTCATAAGAACATGCTTGCTATTTCAGGCATCCTGTTGCACAACCATTCATAGGAACATGCTTGTTATTTCCATCGTCCTGTTGCACAACCATTCATAGGACCATGCTTGCTATTTCCGGCGTCCTGTTGTACAACCATTCATAAGAACATGCTTGTTATTTCCACCGTTCTGTTGTAAAACCATTCACGGGAACATGCTTGTTATTTCCATCGTCCTGTTGTACAACCATTCATATGAACATGCTTGCTATTTCCATCGTCCTGTTGCACAACCATTCATAGGAACATGCTTGCTATTTCCATCGTCCTGTTGTACAACCATCCATGGGAACATGCTTGCTATATCCGGCGTCCTGTTGTACAACCATTCATAAGAACATGCTTGTTATTTCCATCGTTCTGTTGTACAACCATTCATAGAAACATGCTTGTTATTTCCATCGTTCTGTTGTACAACCATTCATAGGAACATGCCTGTTATTTCCATCATCCTGTTGTACAACCATTCATGGGAACATGCTTGTTATTTCCATCGTCCTGTTGTACTACCATTCATGGGAACATGCTTGCTATTTCCATCGTCCTGTTGTACAACCATTCATAAGAATATGCTTGTTATTTCCATCGTCCTGTTGTACAACCATTCAGAGGAACATACTTGCTATTTCCGGCATCCTGTTGCATAACCATTCATTTGACATGTTTGCCATTTCCATCGTCCTGTTGCACAACCATTCATAGGACATGCTTGCTATTTCCATCGTCCTGTTGTACAACCATTCAGAGGAACATACTTGCTATTTCCGGCATCCTGTTGCATAACCATTCATTTGACATGTTTGCCATTTCCATCGTCCTGTTGCACAACCATTCATAGGACATGCTTGCTATTTCCATCGTCCTGTTGTACAACCATTCAGAGGAACATACTTGCTATTTCCGGCATCCTGTTGCATAACCATTCATTTGACATGTTTGCCATTTCCATCGTCCTGTTGCACAACCATTCATAGGACATGCTTGCTATTTCCATCGTCCTGTTGTACAACCATTCAGAGGAACATACTTGCTATTTCCGGCATCCTGTTGCATAACCATTCATTTGACATGTTTGCCATTTCCATCGTCCTGTTGCACAACCATTCATAGGACATGCTTGCTATTTCCATCGTCCTGTTGTACAACCATTCATGGAACATGCTTGCTATTTCCATCGTCCTGTTGTACAACCATTCATAGGAACATGCTTGCTATTTCCATCGTCCTGTTGTACAACCATTCATGGGAACATGCTTGCTATTTCCATCGTCCTGTTGTACAACCATTCATAGGAACATGCTTGCTATATCCACGTCCTGTTGTACAACCATTCAAGAACATGCTTGTTATTTCCATCGTCCTGTTGTACAACCATTCATAGAAACATCTTGTTATTTACACGTCATGTATAAAACAATTCATGGAAACAGCTTCACCCCCACAACCCAAACACACCCACAACACAAAAACACACACCCACCACACCAAACCACCCCAACCCACCAACAAAAACACACATTCCATCGTCCTGTTGTACAACCATTCATAGGAACATGCTTGCTATTTCCATCGTCCTGTTGTACAACCATTCATAGAAACATGCTTGCTATTTCCATCGTCCTGTTGTACAACCATTCATAGGAACATGCCTGTTATTTCCATCATCCTGTTGTACAACCAATCATGGGAACATGCTTGTTATTTCCATCGTCCTGTTGTACAACCATTCATGGGAACATGCTTGCTATTTCCATCGTCCTGTTGTACAACCATTCATAAGAATATGCTTGTTATTTCCATCGTCCTGTTGTACAACCATTCAGAGGAACATACTTGCTATTTCCGGCATCCTGTTGCATAACCATTCATTTGACATGTTTGCCATTTCCATCGTCCTGTTGCACAACCATTCATAGGACATCCTTGCTATTTCCATCGTCCTGTTGTACAACCATTCATCGGAACATGCTTGCTATTTCCATCGTTCTGTTGTACAACCATTCATGGGAACATGCTTGTTATATCCATCGTCCTGTTGTACAATCATTCATGGGAACATGCTTGTTATTTCCATCGTTCTATTGTACAACCATTCATAGGTACATGCTTGTTATTTCCATCGTCCTGTTGTACAACCATTCATTTGACATGCTTGCTATTTCCATCGTCCTGTTGCACAACCATTCATAGGACATGCCTGCTATTTCCATCGTCCTGTTGTACAACCATTCATCGGAACATGCTTGCTATATCCGGCCTCCTGTTGTACAACCATTTATAGGAACATGCTTGCTATTTCCGGCGTCCTGTTGTACAACCATTCATATGAACATGCTTGTTATTTCCGGCGTCCTGTTGTACAACCATTCATAGGAACATGCTTGCTATTTCCGGCGTCCGGTTTTACAGCCATTCATAGGAACATGCTTGCTATTTCCGGCGTCCTGTTGTACAACCATTCATAGGAACATGCTTGCTATTTCCATCGTTCTGTTGTACAACCATTCATGGGATCATGCTTGTTATTTCCATCGTCCTGTTGTACAACCATTCATGGGAACATGCTTGTTATTTCGATCGTCCTGTTGTACAACCATTCATAAGTACATGCTTATTATTTCCATCGTCCTGTTGTACAACCATTCATAGGAACATGCTTGTTGTTTCCATCGTCCTGTTGCACAACCATTCATAGGAACATGCGTGCTATTTCCGGCGTCCTGTTGTACTACCATTCATAGGAACATGCTTGCTATTTCAGGCGTCCTGTTGTACAACCATTCATAGGAACATGCTTGCTATTTCAGGCGTTCTGTTGTACAACCATTCATAGGAACATGCTTGTTATTTTCATCGTCCTGTTGTACAACCATTCATATGAACATGCTTGCTATTCCCATCGTCCTGTTGTACAACCATTCATAGGAACATGCTTGTTATTTCCATCGTCCTGTTGTACAACCATTCATATGAACATTCTTGTTATTTCCATCGTCCTATTGCACAACCATTCATAGGAACATGGTTGCTATTTCCGGCGTCCTGTTGTACAACCATTCATAGGAACATGCTTGCTATTTCAGGCGTCCTGTTGTACTACCATTCATAGGAACATGCTTGCTATTTCAGGCATCCTGTTGCACAACCATTCATAGGAACATGCTTGTTATTTCTATCGTCCTGTTGCACAACCATTCATAGGATCATGCTTGCTATTTCCAGCGTCCTGTTGTACAATCATTCATATGAACATGCTTGCTATTCCCATCGTCCTGTTGTACAACCATTCATAGGAAAATGCTTGCTATTTCCGGCGTCCTGTTGTACAACCATTCATGGGAACATGCTTATTATTTCCATCGTTCTGTTGTACAACCATTCATGGGATCATGCTTGTTATTTCCATCGTCCTGTTGTACAACCATTCATATGAACATGCTTGTTATTTCCATCGTCCTGTTGTACTACCATTCAGAGGAACATGCTTGTTATTTCCATCGTCCTGTTGTACAACCATTCATAGAAAGATTCTTGTTATTTCCGGCGTCATGTTGTACAACCATTCATAGGAACATGCTTTCTATTTCCGGCGTCCTGTTGTACAACCTTTCATGGGAATATGCTTGTTATTTCAGGCGTCCTGTTGTACAATCATTCATAGGAATATGCTTGATATTCCCATCGTCCTGTTGCACAACCATTCACAGGAACATGCTTGTTATTTCCATCGTCCTGTTGTACAACCATTCATGGGAACATGCTTGTTATTTCCATCGTTCTGTTGTACAACCATTCATAGAAACATGCTTGTTATTTCCATCGTTCTGTTGTACAACCATTCATAAGAACATGCCTGTTATTTCCATCATCCTGTTGTACAACCAATCATGGGAACATGCTTGTTATTTCCATCGTCCTGTTGTACAACCATTCATGGGAACATGCTTGCTATTTCCATCGTCCTGTTGTACAACCATTCATAAGAATATGCTTGTTATTTCCATCGTCCTGTTGTACAACCATTCAGAGGAACATACTTGCTATTTCCGGCATCCTGTTGCATAACCATTCATTTGACATGTTTGCCATTTCCATCGTCCTGTTGCACAACCATTCATAGGACATCCTTGCTATTTCCATCGTCCTGTTGTACAACCATTCATCGGAACATGCTTACTATTTCCATCGTTCTGTTGTACAACCATTCATGGGAACATGCTTGTTATATCCATCGTCCTGTTGTACAATCATTCATGGGAACATGCTTGTTATTTCCATCGTTCTATTGTACAACCATTCATAGGTACATGCTTGTTATTTCCATCGTCCTGTTGTACAACCATTCATTTGACATGCTTGCTATTTCCATCGTCCTGTTGCACAACCATTCATAGGACATGCCTGCTATTTCCATCGTCCTGTTGTACAACCATTCATCGGAACATGCTTGCTATATCCGGCGTCCTGTTGTACAACCATTTATAGGAACATGCTTGCTATTTCCGGCGTCCTGTTGTACAACCATTCATAGGAACATGCTTGCTATTTCCGGCGTCCGGTTTTACAGCCATTCATAGGAACATGCTTGCTATTTCCGGCGTCCTGTTGTACAACCATTCATAGGAACATGCTTGCTATTTCCATCGTTCTGTTGTACAACCATTCATGGGATCATGCTTGTTATTTCCATCGTCCTGTTGTACAACCATTCATGGGAACATGCTTGTTATTTCCATCGTCCTGTTGTACAACCATTCATAAGTACATGCTTATTATTTCCATCGTCCTGTTGTACAACCATTCATAGGAACATGCTTGTTGTTTCCATCGTCCTGTTGCGCAACCATTCATAGGAACATGCGTGCTATTTCCGGCGTCCTGTTGTACTACCATTCATAGGAACATGCTTGCTATTTCAGGCGTCCTGTTGTACAACCATTCATATGAACATGCTTGCTATTCCCATCGTCCTGTTGTACAACCATTCATAGGAACATGCTTGTTATTTCCATCGTCCTGTTGTACAACCATTCATATGAACATTCTTGTTATTTCCATCGTCCTATTGCACAACCATTCATAGGACCATGGTTGCTATTTCCGGCGTCCTGTTGTACAACCATTCATAGGAACATGCTTGCTATTTCAGGCATCCTGTTGCACAACCATTCATAGGATCATGCTTGTTATTTCCATCGTCCTGTTGCACAACCATTCATAGGACCATGCTTGCTATTTCCAGCGTCCTGTTGTACAATCATTCATATGAACATGCTTGCTATTCCCATCGTCCTGTTGTACAACCATTCCTAGGAAAATGCTTGCTATTTCCGGCGTCCTGTTGTACAACCATTCATATGAACATGCTTGCTATTCCCATCGTCCTGTTGTACAACCATTCATATGAATATGCTTGCTATTTCCGGCGTCCTGTTGTACAACCATTCATAGGAACATGCTTGCTATTCCCATCGTCCTGTTGTACAACCATTCATAGGAACATGATTGTTATTCCCAACATCCTGTTGTACAACCATTCATAGGACATGCTTGCTATTTCCGTCGTCCTGAACATGCTTGTTATTTCCATCGTCCTGTTGCAAAACCATTCATAGGAACATGCTTGCTATTTCCGGCGTCCTGTTGTACAACCATTCATAGGAACATGATTGTTATTCCCAACATCCTGTTGTACAACTATTCATAGGAACATGCTTGCTATTTCCGGCCTCCTGTTGTACAACCATTCATATGAACATGCTTGTTATTTCCGGCGTCCTGTTGTACAACCATTCATATGAACATGGTTGCAGTTTCCCGCGTCCTGTTTTACAGCCATTCATAGGAACATGCTTGCTATTTCTGGCGTCCGGTTGTACAACCATTCATAGGAACCTGCTTGTTATTTCCATCGTCCTGTTGTACAACCATTCATAGGAACATGCGTGCTATTTCCGGCGTCCTGTTGTACTACCATTCATAGGAACATGCTTGCTATTTCAGGCGTCCTGTTGTACAACCATTCATAGGAACATGCTTGTTATTTCCATCGTTCTGTTGTACAACCATTCATAGGAACATGCTTGCTATTTCCGGCGTCCTGTTGTACAACCATTCATAGGAACATGCTTGTTATTTTTATCGTCCTGTTGTACAACCATTCATATGAACATGCTTGCTATTCCCATCGTCCTGTTGTACAACCATTCATAGGAACATGCTTGTTATTTCCATCGGCCTTTTGTACAACCATTCATATGAACATGCTTGCTATTTCCATCGTCCTGTTGTACAACCATTCATATGAACATTCTTGTTATTTCCATCGTCCAGTTGCACAACCATTCATAGGAACATGGTTGCTATTTCCGGCGTCCTGTTGTACAACCATTCATAGGAACATGCTTGCTATTTCAAGCGTCCTGTTGTACAACCATTCATAGGAACATGCTTGCTATTTCAGGCATCCTGTTGCACAACCATTCATAGGAACATGCTTGTTATTTCCATCGTCCTGTTGCACAACCATTCATAGGACCATGCTTGCTATTTCCGGCGTCCTGTTGTACAATCATTCATATGAACATGCTTGCTATTCCCATCGTCCTGTTGTACAACCATTCATAGGAAAATGCTTGCTATTTCCGGCGTCCTGTTGTACAACCATTCATATGAACATGCTTGCAGTTTCCCGCGTCCTGTTTTACAGCCATTCATAGGAACATGCTTGCTATTTCAGGCGTCCTGTTGTACAACCATTCATAGGAACATGCTTGTTATTTCCATCGTTCTGTTGTACAACCATTCATAGGAACATGCTTGCTATTTCCGGCGTCCTGTTGTACAACCATTCATAGGAACAGGCTTGCTATTTCAGGCGTCCTGTTGTACAACCATTCATAGGAACATGCTTGTTATTTTTATCGTCCTGTTGTAAAACCATTCATATGAACATGCTTGCTATTCCCATCGTCCTGTTGTACAACCATTCATAGGAACATGCTTGTTATTTCCATCGGCCTTTTGTACAACCATTCATATGAACATGCTTGCTATTTCCATCGTCCTGTTGTACAACCATTCATATGAACATTCTTGTTATTTCCATCGTCCAGTTGCACAACCATTCATAGGAACATGCTTGCTATTTCCGGCGTCCTGTTGTACAACCATTCATAGGAACATGCTTGTTATTTCAGGCGTCCTGTTGTACAACCATTCATAGGAACATGCTTGCTATTTCAGGCGTCCTGTTGTACAACCATTCATAGGAACATGCTTGCTATTTCCGGCGTCCTGTTGCACAACCATTCATAGGGAAATGCTTGCTATTTCCATCGTCCTGTTGTACAACCATTCATAGGAACATGCTTGCTATTTCCAGCGTCCTGTTGTACAACCATTCATAGGAAAATGCTTGCTATTTCCGGCGTCCTGTTGTACAACCATTCATAGGAACATGCTTGCTATTCCCATCGTCCTGTTGTACAACCATTCATATGAACATGCTTGCTATTCCCATCGTCCTGTTGTACAACCATTCATATGAATATGCTTGCTATTTCCGGCGTCGTGTTGTACAACCATTCATAGGAACATGCTTGCTATTCCCATCGTCCTGTTGTACAACCATTCATAGGAACATGATTGTTATTCCCAACATCCTGTTGTACAACCATTCATAGGACATGCTTGCTATTTCCGGCGTCCTGAACATGCTTGTTATTTCCGGTGTCCTGTTGTACAACCATTCATAAGAACATGCTTGCTATTCCCATCGTCCTGTTGTACAACCATTCATAGGAACATGCTTGATATTTCCGGCGTCCTGTTGTACAACCATTCATATGAACATGCTTGTTATTTCCGGCGTCCTGTTGTACAACCATTCATAGGAACATGCTTGCTATTTCCCGCGTCCTGTTTTACAGCCATTCATAGGAACATGCTTGCTATTTCTGGCGTCCGGTTGTACAATCATTCATATGAACATGCTTGCTATTCCCATCGTCCTGTTGTACAACCATTCATAGGAAAATGCTTGCTATTTCCGGCGTCCTGTTGTACAACCATTCATATGAACATGCTTGCAGTTTCCCGCGTCCTGTTTTACAGCCATTCATAGGAACATGCTTGCTATTTCGGCGTCCGGTTGTACAACCATTCATAGGAACCTGCTTGTTATTTCCATCGTCCTGTTGCACAACCATTCATAGGAACATGCTGCTATTTCCGGCGTCCTGTTTTACTACCATTCATAGGAACATGCTTGCTATTTCAGGCGTCCTGTTGTACAACCATTCATAGGAACATGCTTGTTATTTCCATCGTTCTGTTGTACAACCATTCATAGGAACATGCTTGCTATTTCCGGCGTCCTGTTGTACAACCATTCATAGGAACATGCTTGCTATTTCAGGCGTCCTGTTGTACAACCATTCATAGGAACATGCTTGTTATTTTTATCGTCCTGTTGTACAACCATTCATATGAACATGCTTGCTATTTCCATCGTCCTGTTGTACAACCATTCATAGGAACATGCTTGTTATTTCCATCGTCCTGTTGTACAACCATTCATATGAACATGCTTGCTATTTCCGGCGTCCTGTTGTACAACCATTCATAGGAACATGCTTGCTATTTCCAGCGTCCTGTTGTACAACCATTCATAGGAACATGCTTGCTATTTCCGGCGTCCTGTTGTACAACCATTCATAGGAACATGCTTGTTATTTCCAGCGTCCTGTTGTACAACCATTCATAGGAACATGCTTGCTATTTCAAGCGTCCTGTTGTACAACCATTCATAGGAACATGCTTGCTATTTCAGGCGTCCTGTTGCACAACCATTCATAGGAACATGCTTGCTATTTCCATCGTCCTGTTGTACAACCATTCATAGGAACATGCTTGCTATTTCCGGCGTCCTGTTGTACAACCATTCATAGGAACATGCTTGCTATTTCCATCGTCCTGTTGTACAACCATTCATAGGAACATGCTTGCTATTTCCGGCGTCCTGTTGTACAACCATTCATATGAACATGCTTGCTATTCCCATCGTCCTGTTGTACAACCATTCATATGAATATGCTTGCTATTTCCGGCGTCCTGTTGTACAACCATTCATAGGAACATGCTTGCTATTCCCATCGTCCTGTTGTACAACCATTCATAGGAACATGCTTGTTATTCCCAACATCCTGTTGTACAACCATTCATAGGACATGCTTGCTATTTCCGGCGTCCTGAACATGCTTGTTATTTCCGGCGTCCTGTTGTACAACCATTCATAAGAACATGCTTGCTATTTCCATCGTCCTGTTGTACAACCATTCATAGGAACATGCTTGCTATTTCCGGTCCTGTTGTACAACCATTCATATGAACATGCTTGTTATTTTCGGCGTCCTGTTGTACAACCATTCATAGGAACATGCTTGCTATTTCCCGCGTCCTGTTTTACAACCATTCATAGGAACATGCTTGCTATTTCTGGCGTCCTGTTGTACAACCATTCATATGAACATGCTTGCTATTCCCATCGTCCTGTTGTACAACCATTCATAGGAACATGCTTGCTATTTCCATCGTCCTGTTGTACAACCATTCATATGAACATGCTTGCTATTTCCAGCGTCCTGTTGTACAACCATTCATATGAACATGCTTGTTATTTCCATCGTCCTGTTGTACAACCATTCATAGGAACATGCTTGCTATTTCCATCGTCCTGTTGTACAACCATTCATAGGAACATGCTTGCTATTTCCAGCGTCCTGTTGTACAACCATTCATAGGAACATGCTTGCTATTTCCATCGTCCTGTTGTACAACCATTCATAGGAACATGCTTGTTATTTCCATCGTCCTGTTGTACAACCATTCATAGGAACATGCTTGCTATTTCCGGCGTCCTGTTGTACAACCATTCATAGGAACATGCTTGCTATTTCCATCGTCCTGTTGTACAACCATTCATAGGAACATGCTTGCTATTTCCGGCGTCCTGTTGTACAACCATTCATAGGAACATGCTTGCTATTCCCATCGTCCTGTTGTACAACCATTCATATGAACATGCTTGCTATTCCCATCGTCCTGTTGTACAACCATTCATATGAACATGCTTGCTATTTCCGGCGTCCTGTTGTACAACCATTCATAGGAACATGCTTGCTATTCCCATCGTCCTGTTGTACAACCATTCATAGGAACATGCTTGTTATTCCCATCGTCCTGTTGTACAACCATTCATAGGACATGCTTGCTATTTCCGGCGTCCTGTTGTACAACCATTCATAGGACATGCTTGCTATTTCCGGCGTCCTGAACATGCTTGTTATTTCCGGTGTCCTGTTGTACAACCATTCATAGGAACATGCTTGCTATTCCCATCGTCCTGTTGTACAACCATTCATAGGAACATGCTTGCTATTTCCGGCGTCCTGTTGTACAACCATTCATATGAACATGCTTGTTATTTCCGGCGTCCTGTTGTACAACCATTCATAGGAACATGCTTGCTATTTCCCGCGTCCTGTTTTACAGCCATTCATAGGAACATGCTTGCTATTTCTGGCGTCCGGTTGTACAATCATTCATATGAACATGCTTGCTATTCCCATCGTCCTGTTGTACAACCATTCATAGGAAAATGCTTGCTATTTCCGGCGTCCTGTTGTACAACCATTCATATGAACATGCTTGCAGTTTCCCGCGTCCTGTTTTACAGCCATTCATAGGAACATGCTTGCTATTTCTGGCGTCCGGTTGTACAACCATTCATAGGAACCTGCTTGTTATTTCCATCGTCCTGTTGCACAACCATTCATAGGAACATGCGTGCTATTTCCGGCGTCCTGTTTTACTACCATTCATAGGAACATGCTTGCTATTTCAGGCGTCCTGTTGTACAACCATTCATAGGAACATGCTTGTTATTTCCATCGTTCTGTTGTACAACCATTCATAGGAACATGCTTGCTATTTCCGGCGTCCTGTTGTACAACCATTCATAGGAACAGGCTTGCTATTTCAGGCGTCCTGTTGTACAACCATTCATAGGAACATGCTTGTTATTTTTATCGTCCTGTTGTACAACCATTCATATGAACATGCTTGCTATTCCCATCGTCCTGTTGTACAACCATTCATAGGAACATGCTTGTTATTTCCATCGGCCTTTTGTACAACCATTCATATGAACATGCTTGCTATTTCCATCGTCCTGTTGTACAACCATTCATATGAACATTCTTGTTATTTCCATCGTCCAGTTGCACAACCATTCATAGGAACATGGTTGCTATTTCCGGCGTCCTGTTGTACAACCATTCATAGGAACATGCTTGCTATTTCAAGCGTCCTGTTGTACAACCATTCATAGGAACATGCTTGCTATTTCAGGCATCCTGTTGCACAACCATTCATAGGAACATGCTTGTTATTTCCATCGTCCTGTTGCACAACCATTCATAGGACCATGCTTGCTATTTCCGGCGTCCTGTTGTACAATCATTCATATGAACATGCTTGCTATTCCCATCGTCCTGTTGTACAACCATTCATAGGAAAATGCTTGCTATTTCCGGCGTCCTGTTGTACAACCATTCATATGAACATGCTTGCTATTCCCATCGTCCTGTTGTACAACCATTCATATGAACATGCTTGCTATTCCCATCGTCCTGTTGTACAACCATTCATATGAATATGCTTGCTATTTCCGGCGTCGTGTTGTACAACCATTCATAGGAACATGCTTGCTATTCCCATCGTCCTGTTGTACAACCATTCATAGGACATGCTTGCTATTTCCGGCGTCCTGAACATGCTTGTTATTTCCGGTGTCCTGTTGTACAACCATTCATAAGAACATGCTTGCTATTCCCATCGTCCTGTTGTACAACCATTCATAGGAACATGCTTGATATTTCCGGCGTCCTGTTGTACAACCATTCATAGGAACATGCTTGTTATTTCCGGCGTCCTGTTGTACAACCATTCATAGGAACATGCTTGCTATTTCCCGCGTCCTGTTTTACAGCCATTCATAGGAACATGCTTGCTATTTCTGGCGTCCGGTTGTACAATCATTCATATGAACATGCTTGCTATTCCCATCGTCCTGTTGTACAACCATTCATAGGAAAATGCTTGCTATTTCCGGCGTCCTGTTGTACAACCATTCATATGAACATGCTTGCAGTTTCCCGCGTCCTGTTTTACAGCCATTCATAGGAACATGCTTGCTATTTCTGGCGTCCGGTTGTACAACCATTCATAGGAACCTGCTTGTTATTTCCATCGTCCTGTTGCACAACCATTCATAGGAACATGCGTGCTATTTCCGGCGTCCTGTTGTACTACCATTCATAGGAACATGCTTGCTATTTCAGGCGTCCTGTTGTACAACCATTCATAGGAACATGCTTGTTATTTCCATCGTTCTGTTGTACAACCATTCATAGGAACATGCTTGCTATTTCCGGCGTCCTGTTGTACAACCATTCATAGGAACAGGCTTGCTATTTCAGGCGTCCTGTTGTACAACCATTCATAGGAACATGCTTGTTATTTTTATCGTCCTGTTGTACAACCATTCATATGAACATGCTTGCTATTCCCATCGTCCTGTTGTACAACCATTCATAGGAACATGCTTGTTATTTCCATCGGCCTTTTGTACAACCATTCATATGAACATGCTTGCTATTTCCATCGTCCTGTTGTACAACCATTCATATGAACATTCTTGTTATTTCCATCGTCCAGTTGCACAACCATTCATAGGAACAAGGTTGCTATTTCCGGCGTCCTGTTGTACAACCATTCATAGGAACATGCTTGCTATTTCAGGCATCCTGTTGCACAACCATTCATAGGAACATGCTTGTTATTTCCATCGTCCTGTTGCACAACCATTCATAGGACCATGCTTGCTATTTCCGGCGTCCTGTTGTACAATCATTCATATGAACATGCTTGCTATTCCCATCGTCCTGTTGTACAACCATTCATAGGAAAATGCTTGCTATTTCCGGCGTCCTGTTGTACAACCATTCATATGAACATGCTTGCTATTCCCATCGTCCTGTTGTACAACCATTCATATGAACATGCTTGCTATTCCCATCGTCCTGTTGTACAACCATTCATATGAATATGCTTGCTATTTCCGGCGTCGTGTTGTACAACCATTCATAGGAACATGCTTGCTATTCCCATCGTCCTGTTGTACAACCATTCATAGGAACATGATTGTTATTCCCAACATCCTGTTGTACAACCATTCATAGGACATGCTTGCTATTTCCGGCGTCCTGAACATGCTTGTTATTTCCGGTGTCCTGTTGTACAACCATTCATAAGAACATGCTTGCTATTCCCATCGTCCTGTTGTACAACCATTCATAGGAACATGCTTGATATTTCCGGCGTCCTGTTGTACAACCATTCATAGGAACATGCTTGTTATTTCCGGCGTCCTGTTGTACAACCATTCATAGGAACATGCTTGCTATTTCCCGCGTCCTGTTTTACAGCCATTCATAGGAACATGCTTGCTATTTCTGGCGTCCGGTTGTACAACCATTCATAGGAACATGCTTGTTATTTCCGGCGTCCTGTTGTACAACCATTCATAGGAACATGCTTGCTATTTCCGGCGTCCTGTTGCACAACCATTCATAGGAACATGCGTGCTATTTCCGACGTCCTGTTGTACTACCATTCATAGGAACATGCTTGCTATTTCAGGTGTCCTGTTGTACAACCATTCATAGGAACATGCTTGTTATTTCCATCGTCCTGTTGTACAACCATTCATATGAACATGCTTGCTATTCCCATCGTCCTGTTGTACAACCATTCATAGGAACATGCTTGTTATTTCCATCGGGCTTTTGTACAACCATACATATGAACATGCTTGCTATTTCCATCGTCCTGTTGTACAACCATTCATATGAACATTCTTGTTACTTCCATCGTCCTGTTGCACAACCATTCATAGGAACATGCTTGTTATTTCCATCGTCCTGTTGCACAACCATTCATAGGAACATGGTTGCTATTTCCGGCATCCTGTTGTACAACCATTCATAGGAACATGCTTGCTATTTCAGGCGTCCTGTTGTACTACCATTCAAAGGAACATGCTTGCTATTTCAGGCATCCTGTTGCACAACATTCATAGGAAAATGCTTGTTATTTCCATCGTCCTGTTGTTCAACCATTCATAGGAACATGCTTGTTATTTCCATCGTCCTGTTGCACAACCATTCATAGGACCATGCTTGCTATTTCCGGCGTCTTGTACAACCATTCATATGAACATGCTTGTTATTCCCAACGTCCTGTTGTACAACCATTCATAGGAACATGCTTGCTATTCCCATCGTCCTGTTGTACAACCATTCAGAGGAACATGCTTGCTATATCCGGGGTCCTGTTGTACAACCATTCATATGAACATGCTTGTTATTTCCGGCGTCCTGTTGTACAACCATTCATAAGAACATGCTTGTTATTTCCATCGTTCTGTTGTACAACCATTCATGGGAACATGCTTGTTATTTCCATCGTCCTGTTGTACAACCATTCATGGGAACATGCTTGTTATTTCCATCGTCCTGTTGTACAACCATTCATGGGAACATGCTTGTTATTTCTATCGTTCTGTTGTACAACCATTCATGGGAACATGCTTGTTATTTCCATCTTCCTGTTGTACAACCATTCGTAGGAACATGCTTGTTATTTCCATCGTCCTGTTGTACAACCATTCATAAGAACATGCTTGTTATTTCCATCTTCCTGTTGCACAACCATTCATAGGAACATGCCTGCTATTTCCGGCGTCCTGTTGTACAACCATTCATAGGAACATGCTTGTTATTTCCATCGTCCTGTTGCACAACCATTCATAGGAACATGCGTGCTATTTCCGGCGTCCTGTTGTACTACCATTCATAGGAACATGTTTGCTATTTCAGGCGTCCTGTTGTACAACCATTCATAGGAACATGCTTGCTATTTCAGGCGTTCTGTTGTACAACCGTTCATAGGAACATGCTTACTATTTCATGCGTCCTGTTGTACAACCATTCATAGGAACATGCTTGTTATTTCCATCGTCCTGTTGTACAACCAATCATATGAACATGCTTGCTATTCCCATCGTCCTGTTGTACAACCATTCATAGGAACATACTTACTATTTCAGGCGTCCTGTTGTACAACCATTCAGAGTAACATGTCTGCTATTTCCATAGGCCTGTTGTACAACCATTCATATGAACATGCTTGCTATTTCCATCGTCCTGTTGTACAACCATTTATATGAACATGCTTGTTATTCCATCGTTCTGTTGCACAACCATTCATAGGAACATGCTTGTTATTTCCATCGTCCTGTTGCACAACCATTCATAGGAACATGCTTGCTATTTCCTGCGTCCTGTTGTACAACCATTCATAGGAACATGCTTGCTATTTCAGGCGTCCTGTTGTACTACCATTCATAGGAACATGCTTGCTATTTCAGGTATCCTGTTGCACAACCATTCATAGGAAAATGCTTGTTATTTCCATCGTCCTGTTGTTCAACCATTCATAGGAACATGCTTGTTATTTCCATCGTCCTGTTGCACAACCATTCATAGGAACATGCTTGTTATTGCCATCGTCCTGTTGCACAACCATTCATAGGAACATGGTTGCTATTTCCGGGTTCCTGTTCTACAACCATTCATAGGAACATGCTTGCTATTTCAGGCGTCCTGTTGTACTACCATTCATAGGAACATGCTTGCTATATCAGGCATCCTGTTGCACAACCATTCATAGGAAAATGCTTGTTATTTCCATCGTCCTGTTGTTCAACCATTCATAGGAACATGCTTGTGATTTCCATCGTCCTGTTGCACAACCATTCATAGGAACATGCTTGTTATTTCCGGCGTCCTGTTGTACAACCATTCATAGGAACATGCTTGCTATTCCCATCATCCTGTTGTACAACCATTCATATGAATATGCTTGCTATTTCCGGCGTCCTGTTGTACAACCATTCATAGCAACATGCTTGCTATTCCCATCGTCCTGTTGTACAACCATTCATATGAACATGCTTGTTATTCCCAAAGTCCTGTTGTACAACCATTCATAGGACATGCTTGCTATTTCCGGCGTCCTGAACATGCTTGTTATTTCCGGTGTCCTGTTGTACAACCATTCATAAGACCTTGCTTCCTATTCCCATCGTCCTGTTGTACAACCATTCATAGGAACATGCTTGCTATTTCCATCGTCCTGTTGTACAACCATTCAGAGGAACATGCTTGCTATTCCCATCGCCCTATTGTACAACCATTCATAGGAACATGCTTGTTATTTCCATCGTCCTGTTGCACAACCATTCATAGGAACATGCTTGCTATTTCCATCGTCCTGTTGTACAACCATTCATAGGAACATGCTTGTTATTTCCATCTTCCTGTTGTATAACCATTCATGGGAACATGCTTGCTATATCCGGCGTCCTGTTGTACAACCATTCATAGGAACATGCTATCTATTTCCGGCATCCTGTTGTACAACCATTCATAGGAACATGCTTGTTATTTCCGGCGTCCTGTTGTACAACCATTCATAAGAACATGCTTGTTATTTCCATCGTTCTGTTGTACAACCATTCTTGGGAACCTGCTTGTTATTTCCATCGACCTGTTGTACAACCATTCATGGGAACATGCTTGTTATTTACATCGTCCTGTTGTACAACCATTCATGGGAACATGCTTGTTATTTCCATCGTGCTGTTGTACAACCATTCATGGGAACATGCTTGTTATTTCCATCGTCCTGTTGTACAACCATTCATAGGAACATGCTTGCTATTCCCATCGTCCTGTTGTACAACCATTCATAGGACATGCTTGCTATTTCGGGCGTCCTGAACATGCTTGTTATTTCCGGTGTCCTATTGTACAACCATTCATAAGAACTTGCTTGCTATTCCCATCGTCCTGTTGTACAACCATTCATAGGAACATGCTTGCTATTTCCATCGTCCTGTTGTACAACCATTCAGAGGAACATGCTTCCTATTCCCATCGTCCTGTTGTACAACCATTCATAGGAACATGCTTGTTATTTCCATCGTCCTGTTGCAAAACCATTCATAGGAACATGTTTGATATTTCCATCGTTCTGTTGTACAAACATTCATGGGAACATGCCTGCTATTTCCGGCGTCCTGTTGTACAACCATTCAGAGGAACATGCTTGTTATTTCCATCGTCCTGTTGTACAACCATTCATGGGAACATGCTTGTTATTTCCATCGTTCTGTTGTACAACCATTCATGGGAACATGCTTGTTATTTCCATCGTCCTGTTGTACAACCATTCATAGGAACATGCTTGTTATTTCCATCGTCCTGTTGTACAACCATTCATAAGAACATGCTTGTTATTTCCATCGTCCTGTTGCACAACCATTCATAGGAACATGCCTGCTATTTCCGGCGTCCTGTTGTACAACCATTCATAGGAACATGCTTGTTATTTCCATCGTCCTGTTGCACAACCATTCATAGGAACATGCTTGCTATTTCCGGCGTCCTGTTGTACAATCATTCATAGGAACATGTTTGCTATTTCAGGCGTCCTGTTGTACAACCATTCATAGGAACATGCTTGTTATTTCCATCGTCCTGTTGTACAACCATTCATAGGAACATGCTTGCTATTCCCATCGTCCTGTTGTACAACCATTCATAGGAACATACTTGCTATTTCAGGCGTCCTGTTGTACAACCATTCAGAGGAACATGCCTGCTATTTCCATCGTCCTGTTGTACAACCATTCATATGAACATGCTTGCTATTTCCATCATCCTGTTGTACAACCATTCATATGAACATGCTTGTTATTTCCATCGTCCTGTTGCACAACCATTCATAGGAACATGCATGTTATTTCCATCGTCCTGTTGCACAACCATTCATAGGAACATGCTTGCTATTTCCGGCGTCCTGTTGTACAACCATTCATAGGAACATGCTTGCTATTTCAGGCGTCCTATTGTACTACCATTCATAGGAACATGCTTTCTATTTCAGGTATCCTGTTGCACAACCATTCATAGGAAAATGCTTGCTATTTCAGGCGTCCTATTGTACAACCATTCATAGGAACATGCTTGCTATTTCAGGCGTCCTATTGTACTACCATTCATAGGAACATGCTTGTTATTTCCATCGTCCTGTTGCACAACCATTCATAGGAACATGTTTGCTATATCAGGCGTCCTGTTGTACAACGATTCATATGAACATGCTTGCTATTCCCATCGTCCTGTTGTACAACCATTCATAGGAAAATGCTTGCTATTCCCATTGTTCTGTTGTACAACCATTCATATGAATATGCTTGCTATTTCCGGCGTCCTGTTGTACAACCATTCATCGGAACATGCTTGCTATTCCCATCGTCCTGTTGCACAACCATTCATAGGAACATGCTTGTTATTCCCATCATCCTGTTGTACAACCATTCATAGGACATAATTGCTATTTCCGGCGTCCTGAACATGCTTGTTATTTCCGGCGTCCTGTTGTATTACCATTCATAAGAACATGCTTGCTATTTTCATCGTCCTGTTGTACAACCATTCATAGCAACATGCTTGTTATTTCCATCGTCCTGTTGTACCAACATTCAGAGGAACATGCTTGCTATTCCCATCGTCCTGTTGTACAACCATTCATATGAACATGCTTGCTATTTCCATCATCCTGTTGTACAACCACTCATAAGAACATGCTTGTTATTTCCATCGTCCTGTTGCACAACCATTCATGGGAAAATGCTTGTTATTTCCATCGTTCTGTTGTACAACCATTCATGGGAACATGCTTGTTATTTCCATCGTCCTGTTGTACAACCATTCATAGGAACATGCTTGTTATTTCCATCGTCCTGTTGTACAACCATTCATAAGAACATGCTTGTTATTTCCATCGTCCTGTTGCACAACCATTCATAGGAACATGCCTGCTATTTCCGGCGTCCTGTTGTACAACCATTCATAGGAACATGCTTGTTATTTCCATCGTCCTGTTGCACAACCATTCATAGGAACATGCGTGCTATTTCCGGCGTCCTGTTGTACTATCATTCCTAGGAACATGTTTGCTATTTCAGGCGTCCTGTTGTACAACCATTCATAGGAACATGCTTGTTATTTCCATCGTCCTGTTGTACAACCATTCATAGGAACATGCTTGCTATTCCCATCGTCCCTGTTGTACAACCATTCATATAACATACTTGCTATTTCCATCCTCCTGTTGTACAACCATTCGGAGAACATGCTTGTTATTTCCATCGTCTGTTGTACAACCATTCATAGGAACATGCTTGCTATTTCCATCATCCTGTTTGTAAACCATTCTATGAACATGCTTGTTTTTCCAATCGTCCTGTTCACAACCATTCATAGAACATCATGTTTTTCCATCCCCTCCTGTTGCAAACCATCTCATAGGAACATGCTTCCTATTTCCCATCGTCCTGTTGTCAACCATTCAAGGAACATGCTTGCTATTTCAGGCGTCCCTATTTTACAACCTTCAAGGAACATGCTTTCTATTTCAGGCATCCTGTTGCACAACATTCTAGAAAATGCTTGCTATTTCACATCGTCCTATTGTAAAACAATTCATAGGAAACATGCTTTGCTATACCACCATTCATTGGCGACCGCCTAAATCATAGCGAACAACACTTCTGCATATGGGAACCGTCTGACAACACAGAGTTTGTTGTCTTTGTCGCCGTTATTGGGCACTATGTACCATGCATTATTATGGTATTATGTTATATCAAGGTAATTTGCACGGTGTAGGTTTTGTTATCTTTCTTGAATTTTATGCTGCCCTTAGCCGACAGTAGATAACGCCAAGACGATTTATGGTAATCTCTTTAATGGCGTAACAAACTACAAATAGTAACAAAACAAAACAAATTGCAAATACATCAATATAAAGTATAATGCACGTTACTTGGCTCATTTAAGCATAATTACTAATTAATTAATGTATGAGACGGCATGTATGTAAATATAAGTCTATATTTCTATACATGTAGGATCCAAACTTAAATACTCCAATAAGCAACAAATAACACGCTCTACCACAAACTACTGCATGGCTGTTTAGGTGGATATCAGCATAATAAAGACCTGCTTGGTAAGGCGTCCACCCCAGTTTAGAGTCTAGATCTTGTCTATAAATAACTAGGATGCCTGTTCAATCCATACAGGACCATTACAAATGATATAATATTAATTTATTAATTGTTATATTAGCATTGACGAAATGTGTACAAGGCGAAATGTGTCTGCTGCCTTTCTATACAGTCAAGCCTATGACAAGATTCCATACAAAGGAACAACAAGTTGGCTGCCAAATACAGGTGCCCGCATAAACAATAGAGTGACTACGATATACATTGTGCAATTATGTTCTATGAACAAAC
>JABXNX010000346.1:0-18237 GCA_014843695.1 Archivesica marissinica | reverse complement strand
TAGTGAGGCTATCGACACAACTAGTAATGTAGTGATGCTATCGACACAAATAGTAATGTAGTGAGGCTATCGACACAACTAGTAATGTAGTGAGGCTATCGACACAAATAGTAATGTAGTGAGGCTATCGACACGAATAGTAGTGTAGTGAGGCTATCGACACACATAGTAATGTAGTGAGGCTATTGACAGGAATAGTACTGTAGTGAGGCTATCGACACAACTAGTAATGTAGTGATGCTATCGACACAACTAGTAATGTAGTGAGGCTATCGACACGAATAGTAATGTAGTGAGGCTATCAACACACATAGTAATGTAGTGAGGCTATCGACACGAATAGTAATGTAGTGAGGCTATCGACACGAATAGTAATGTAGTGAGGCTATCGACACGAATAGTAATGTAGTGAGGCTATCGACACAAATAGTAATGTAGTGAGGATATCGACACGATTAGTAATGTAGTGAGGCTATCGGCACAATTAGTAATGTAGTGAGGCTATCGACACAAATAGTAATGTAGTGAGGCTATCGACACAAATAGTAATGTAGTGAGGATATCGGCATGAATAGTAATGTAGTGAGGCTATCGACACAAATAGTAATGTAGTGAGGCTATCGACACAAATAGTAATGTAGTGAGGCTATCGACACGAATAGTAATGTAGTGAGGCTATCGACACAACTAGTAATGTAGTGAGGCTATCGACACGAATAGTAATGTAGTGAGGCTATCGACACAATAGTAATGTAGTGGCTATCGACAAATAGTAATGTAGTGAGGCTATCGACACGAATAGTAATGTAGTGAGGCTATCGACACAACTAGTAATGTAGTGAGGCTATCGACACAAATAGTAATGTAGTGAGGCTATCGGCACAACTAGTAATGTAGTGAGGCTATGGACACAAATAGTAATGTAGTGAGGCTATCGACACACATAGTAATGTAGTGAGGCTATCGGCACAACTAGTAATGTAGAGAGGCTATCGACACGAATAGTAATGTAGTGAGGCTATCGGCACAAATAGTAATGTAGTGATGCTATCGACACGAATAGTAATGTAGTGATGCTATCGACACGAATAGTAATGTAGTGATGCTATCGACACGAATAGTAATGTAGTGAGGCTATCGACACGAATAGTAATGTAGTGAGGCTATCGACACAAATAGTAATGTAGTGAGGCTATCGACACGAATAGTAATGTAGTGAGGCTATCGACACGAATAGTAATGTAGTGAGGCTATCGGCACAACTAGTAATGTAGTGAGGCTATCGACACGAATAGTAATGTAGTGAGGCTATCGACACAAATAGTAATGTAGTGAGGCTATCGACACAACTAGTAATGTAGTGAGGCTATCGACACAAATAGTAATGTAGTGAGGATATCGACACACATAGTAATGTAGTGAGGCAATCGACACGAATAGTAATGTAGTGATGCTATCGACACAAATAGTAATGTAGTGAGGCTATCGACACAAATAGTAATGTTGTGAGGCTATCGACACGAATAGTACTGTAGTGAGGCTATCGACACACATAGTAATGTAGTGAGGCTATTGACACGAATAGTACTGTAGTGAGGCTATCGACACAACTAGTAAGGTAGTGATGCTATCGACACAACTAGTAATGTAGTGAGGCTATCGACACGAATAGTAATGTAGTGAGGCTATCAACACACATAGTAATGTAGTGAGGCTATCGACACGAATAGTAATGTAGTGAGGCTATCGACACGAATAGTAATGTAGTGAGGCTATCGACACTAATAGTAATGTAGTGAGGCTATCGACACGAATATTACTCTAGTGAGGCTATCGACACATATAGTAATGTAGTGAGGATATCGACACGATTAGTAATGTAGTGAGGCTATCGGCACAAATAGTAATCTAGTGAGGATATCGACACAACTAGTAATGTAGTGAGGATATCGACACGAATAGTAATGTAGTGAGGCTATCGACACAACTAGTAATGTAGTGAGGCTATCGACACAAATAGTGATGTAGTGAGGCTATCGACACGAATAGTAATGTAGTGAGGCTATCGACACAACTAGTAATGCAGTGAGGCTATCGACACGAATAGTAATATAGTGAGGCTATCGACACGAATAGTAATGTAGTGAGGCTATCGACACAACTAGTAATGTAGTGAGGCTATCGACACAACTAGTAATGTAGAGAGGCTATCGACACGAATAGTAATGTAGTGATGCTATCGACACGAATAGTAATGTAGTGAGGCTATCGACACAAATAGTAATGTAGTGAGGATATCGACACAAATAGTAATGTAGTGAAGCTATCGACACGAATAGTAATGTAGTGAGGCTATCGACACAACTAGTAATGTAGAGAGGCTATCGACACGAATAGTAATGTAGTGAGGCTATCGACACAAATAGTAATGTAGTGAGGCTATCGACACAACTAGTAATGTAGTGAGGATATCGACACAAATAGTAATGTAGTGAAGCTATCGACACGAATATTAATGTAGTGAGGCTATCGGCACAACTAGTAATGTAGAGAGGCTATCGACACGAATAGTAATGTAGTGAGGCTATCGACACAACTGGTAATGTAGTGAGGCTATCGACACACATAGTAATGTAGTGAGGATATCGACACACATAGTAATGTAGTGAGGAAATCGACACGAATAGTAATGTAGTGATGCTATCGACACAAATAGGAATGTAGTGATGCTATCGACACAACTAGTAATGTAGTGAGGCTATCGACACAAATAGTAATGTAGTGAGGCTATCGACACAACTAGTAATGTAGTGAGGATAACGACACGAATAGTACTGTAGTGAGGCTATCGACACGAATAGTACTGTAGTGAGGCTATCGACACAAATAGTAATGTAGTGAGGCTATCGACACGAATAGTAATGTAGTGAGGCTATCGACACAAATAGTAATGTAGTGAGGCTATCGACACAAATAGTAATGTAGTGAGGCTATCGACACAACTAGTAATGTAGTGATGCTATCGACACAAATAGTAATGTAGTGAGGCTATCAACACACATAGTAATGTAGTGAGGATATCGACACACATAGTAATGTAGTGAGGCTATCGACACGAATAGTAATGTAGTGAGGCTATCGACACAACTAGTAATGTAGTGATGCTATCGACACAAATAGTAATGTAGTGAGGCTATCGACACAACTAGTAATGTAGTGAGGCTATCGACACAAATAGTAATGTAGTGAGGCTATCGACACGAATAGTACTGTAGTGAGGCTATCGACACACATAGTAATGTAGTGAGGCTATTGACACGAATAGTACTGTAGTGAGGCTATCGACACAACTAGTAATGTAGTGATGCTATCGACACAACTAGTAATGTAGTGAGGCTATCGACACGAATAGTAATGTAGTGAGGCTATCAACACACATAGTAATGTAGTGAGGCTATCGACACGAATAGTAATGTAGTGAGGCTATCGACACGAATAGTAATGTAGTGAGGCTATCGACACTAATAGTAATGTAGTGAGGCTATCGACACGAATAGTACTGTAGTGAGGCTATCGACACACATAGTAATGTAGTGAGGATATCGACACGATTAGTAATGTAGTGAGGCTATCGGCACAAATAGTAATGTAGTGAGGCTATCGACACAACTAGTAATGTAGTGAGGCTATCGACACAAATAGTAATCTAGTGAGGATATCGACACAACTAGTAATGTAGTGAGGATATCGACACGAATAGTAATGTAGTGAGGCTATCGACACAACTAGTAATGTAGTGAGGCTATCGACACAAATAGTAATGTAGTGAGGCTATCGACACGAATAGTAATGTAGTGAGGCTATCGACACAACTAGTAATGTAGTGAGGCTATCGACACGAATAGTAATGTAGTGAGGCTATCGACACGAATAGTAATGTAGTGAGGCTATCGACACAACTAGTAATGTAGTGAGGCTATCGACACAAATAGTAATGTAGTGAGGCTATCGACACAACTAGTAATGTAGTGAGGCTATCGACACAAATAGTAATGTAGTGAGGCTATCGACACAATAGTAATGTAGTGAGGCTATCGCACAACTAGTAATGTAGTGAGGCTATCGACACGAATAGTAATGTAGTGAGGCTATCGACACAAATAGTAATGTAGTGAGGCTATCGACACGAATAGTAATGTAGTGAGGCTATCGACACGAATAGTAATGTAGTGAGGCTATCGACACAAATAGTAATGTAGTGAGGCTATCGACACGAATAGTAATGTAGTGAGGCTATCGACACAACTAGTAATGTAGTGAGGCTATCGACACAAATAGTAATGTAGTGAGGCTATCACAAATAGTAATGTAGTGAGGCTATCGACACGAATAGTAATGTAGTGAGGCTATCGACACGAATAGTAATGTAGTGAGGCTATCGACACAAATAGTAATGTAGTGAGGCTATCGACACGAATAGTAATGTAGTGAGGCTATCGACACAAATAGTAATGTAGTGAGGCTATCGACACAATAGTAATGTAGTGAGGCTATCGACAAATAGTAATGTAGTGAGGCTATCGACACAACTAGTAATGTAGTGAGGCTATCGACACGAATAGTAATGTAGTGAGGCTATCGACACAAATAGTAATGTAGTGAGGCTATCGACACGAATAGTAATGTAGTGAGGCTATCGACACAAATAGTAATGTAGTGAGGCTATCGACACGAATAGTAATGTAGTGAGGCTATCGACACAAATAGTAATGTAGTGAGGCTATCGACACGAATAGTAATGTAGTGAGGCTATCGACACAACTAGTAATGTAGTGAGGCTATCGACACAAATAGTAATGTAGTGAGGCTATCGACACGAATAGTAATGTAGTGAGGCTATCGACACAACTAGTAATGTAGTGAGGCTATCGACACAAATAGTAATGTAGTGAGGCTATCGACACAAATAGTAATGTAGTGAGGCTATCGACACGAATAGTAATGTAGTGAGGCTATCGACACAAATAGTAATGTAGTGAGGCTATCGACACGAATAGTAATGTAGTGAGGCTATCGACACGAATAGTAATGTAGTGAGGCTATCGACACGAATAGTAATGTAGTGAGGCTATCGACACGAATAGTAATGTAGTGAGGCTATCGACACAAATAGTAATGTAGTGAGGCTATCGACACGAATAGTAATGTAGTGAGGCTATCGACACAAATAGTAATGTAGTGAGGCTATCGACACAACTAGTAATGTAGTGAGGCTATCGACACACATAGTAATGTAGTGAGGATATCGACACACATAGTAATGTAGTGAGGAAATCGACACGAATAGTAATGTAGTGATGCTATCGACACAAATAGGAATGTAGTGAGGCTATCGACACAACTAGTAATGTAGTGAGGCTATCGACACAAATAGTAATGTAGTGAGGCTATCGACACAACTAGTAATGTAGTGAGGATAACGACACGAATAGTACTGTAGTGAGGCTATCGACACGAATAGTACTGTAGTGAGGCTATCGACACAAATAGTAATGTAGTGAGGCTATCGACACGAATAGTAATGTAGTGAGGCTATCGACACAAATAGTAATGTAGTGAGGCTATCGACACAAATAGTACTGTAGTGAGGCTATCGACACACATAGTAATGTAGTGAGGCTATCGACACGAATAGTAATGTAGTGAGGCTATCGACACAACTAGTAATGTAGTGATGCTATCGACACAAATAGTAATGTAGTGAGGCTATCAACACACATAGTAATGTAGTGAGGATATCGACACACATAGTAATGTAGTGAGGCTATCGACACGAATAGTAATGTAGTGAGGCTATCGACACAACTAGTAATGTAGTGATGCTATCGACACAAATAGTAATGTAGTGAGGCTATCGACACAACTAGTAATGTAGTGAGGCTATCGACACAAATAGTAATGTAGTGAGGCTATCGACACGAATAGTAATGTAGTGAGGCTATCGACACAAATAGTAATGTAGTGAGGCTATCGACACAAATAGTAATGTAGTGAGGCTATCGACACAACTAGTAATGTAGTGAGGCTATCGACACAAATAGTAATGTAGTGAGGCTATCGACACGAATAGTAATGTAGTGAGGCTATCGACACAACTAGTAATGCAGTGAGGCTATCGACACGAATAGTAATGTAGTGAGGCTATCGACACGAATAGTAATGTAGTGAGGCTATCGACACAACTAGTAATGTAGTGAGGCTATCGACACAACTAGTAATGTAGTGAGGCTATCGACACGAATAGTAATGTAGTGAGGCTATCGACACAAATAGTAATGTAGTGAGGCTATCGACACAAATAGTAATGTAGTGAGGCTATCGACACGAATAGTAATGTAGTGAGGCTATCGACACAACTAGTAATGTAGTGAGGCTATCGACACGAATAGTAATGTAGTGAGGCTATCGACACGAATAGTAATGTAGTGAGGCTATCGACACAACTAGTAATGTAGTGAGGCTATCGACACAACTAGTAATGTAGAGAGGCTATCGACACGAATAGTAATGTAGTGAGGCTATCGACACGAATAGTAATGTAGTGAGGATATCGACACAAATAGTAATGTAGTGAGGCTATCGACACGAATAGTAATGTAGTGAGGCTATCGACACGAATAGTAATGTAGTGAGGATATCGGCACAACTAGTAATGTAGTGAGGCTATCGACACAAATAGTAATGTAGTGAGGCTATCGACACACATAGTAATGTAGTGAGGTTATCGGCACAACTAGTAATGTAGAGAGGCTATCGACACGAATAGTAATGTAGTGAGGCTATCGGCACAACTAGTAATGTAGAGAGGCTATCGACACGAATAGTAATGTAGTGAGGCTATCGACACAACTAGTAATGTAGTGAGGCTATCGACACGAATAGTAATGTAGTGAGGCTATCGACACAACTAGTAATGTAGTGAGGATATCGACACAAATAGTAATGTAGTGAGGCTATCGACACAACTAGTAATGTAGTGAGGCTATCGACACAACTAGTAATGTAGTGAGGCTATCGACACAACTAGTAATGTAGTGAGGCTATCGACACAACTAGTAATGTAGTGAGGCTATCGACACAACTAGTAATGTAGTGAGGCTATCGACACAAATAGTAATGTAGTGAGGCTATCGACACAAATAGTAATGTAGTGAGGCTATCGACACAACTAGTAATGTAGAGGTATCGACACGAATAGTAATGTAGTGAGGCTATCGACACAAATAGTAATGTAGTGAGGCTATCGACACACATAGTAATGTAGTGAGGCTATCGACACACATAGTAATGTAGTGAGGCTATCGACACAACTAGTAATGTATAGAGGCTATCGACACGAATAGTAATGTAGTGAGGCTATCGGCACAAATAGTAATGTAGTGAGGCTATCAACACACATAGTAATGTAGTGAGGCTATCGACACGAATAGTAATGCAGTGAGGCTATCGACACGAATAGTAATGTAGTGAGGCTATCGACACAAATAGTATGCAATGAGGCTATCGACACAACTAGTAATGTAGTGAGGCTATCGACACAACTAGTAATGTAGTGAGGCTATCGACACAAATAGTAATGTAGTGAGGCTATCGACACAACTAGTAATGTAGTGAGGCTATCGACACAACTAGTAATGTAGTGAGGCTATCGACACAAATAGTAATGTAGTGAGGCTATCGACACAACTAGTAATGTAGTGAGGCTATCGACACAAATAGTAATGTAGTGAGGCTATCGACACAACTAGTAATGTAGTGAGGCTATCGACACGAATAGTAATGTAGTGAGGCTATCGACACAACTAGTAATGTAGTGAGGCTATCGACACACATAGTAATGTAGTGAGGCTATCGACACACATAGTAATGTAGTGAGGATATCGACACAAATAGTAATGCAGTGAGGCTATCGACACGAATAGTAATGTAGTGAGGCTATCGACACAAATAGTAATGTAGTGAGGCTATCGACACAAATAGTAATGTAGTGAGGCTATCGACACGAATAGTAATGTAGTGAGGATAACGACACGAATAGTACTGTAGTGAGGCTATTGACACAAATAGTACTGTAGTGAGGCTATCGACACGAATAGGACTGTAGTGAGGCTATCGACACAAATAGTAATGTAGTGAGGCTATCGACACAAATAGTACTGTAGTGAGGCTATCGACAGAAATAGTAATGTAGTGAGGATATCGACACAAATAGTACTGTAGTGAGGCTATCGACACGAATAGTAATGTAGTGATGCTATCGACACAACTAGTAATGTAGTGAGGCTATCGACACAAATAGTAATGTAGTGAGGCTATCGACACAACTAGTAATGTAGTGAGGCAATCGACACAACCAGTAATGTAGTGAGGATAACGACACGAATAGTACTGTAGTGAGGCTATCGACACGAATAGTACTGTAGTGAGGCTATCGACACAAATAGTAATGTAGTGAGGCTATCGACACGAAGAGTAATGTAGTGAGGCTATCGACACAACTAGTAATGTAGTGAGGCTATCGACACGAATATTAATGTAGTGAGGCTATCGACACGAATAGTAATGTAGTGAGGCTATCGGCACAACTAGTAATGTAGTGAGGCTATCGAAACGAATAGTAATGTAGTGAGGCTATCGACACAAATAGTAATGTAGTGAGGCTATCGACACAAATAGTACTGTAGTGAGGCTATCGACACACATAGTAATGTAGTGAGGCTATCGACACGAATAGTAATGTAGTGAGGCTATCGACACAACTAGTAATGTAGTGATGCTATCGACACAAATAGTAATGTAGTGAGGCTATCAACACACATAGTAATGTAGTGAGGATATCGACACACATAGTAATGTAGTGAGGCTATCGACACGAATAGTAATGTAGTGAGGCTATCGACACAACTAGTAATGTAGTGATGCTATCGACACAAATAGTAATGTAGTGAGGCTATCGACACAACTAGTAATGTAGTGAGGCTATCGACACAAATAGTAATGTAGTGAGGCTATCGACACGAATAGTAGTGTAGTGAGGCTATCGACACACATAGTAATGTAGTGAGGCTATTGACAGGAATAGTACTGTAGTGAGGCTATCGACACAACTAGTAATGTAGTGATGCTATCGACACAACTAGTAATGTAGTGAGGCTATCGACACGAATAGTAATGTAGTGAGGCTATCGACACACATAGTAATGTAGTGAGGCTATCGGCATAACTAGTAATGTAGAGTGGCTATCGACACGAATAGTAATGTAGTGAGGCTATCGACACGAATAGGACTGTAGTGAGGCTATCGACACAAATAGTAATGTAGTGAGGCTATCGACACAAATAGTACTGTAGTGAGGCTATCGACAGAAATAGTAATGTAGTGAGGATATCGACACAAATAGTACTGTAGTGAGGCTATCGACACGAATAGTAATGTAGTGATGCTATCGACACAACTAGTAATGTAGTGAGGCTATCGACACAAATAGTACTGTAGTGAGGCTATCGACACAACTAGTAATGTAGTGATGCTATCGACACAACTAGTAATGTAGTGAGGCTATCGACACGAATAGTAATGTAGTGAGGCTATCGACACACATAGTAATGTAGTGAGGCTATCGGCACAACTAGTAATGTAGAGTGGCTATCGACACGAATAGTAATGTAGTGAGGCTATCGACACGAATAGGAATGTAGTGAGGCTATCGACACAAATAGTAATGTAGTGAGGCTATCGACACAAATAGTAATGTAGTGAGGCTATCGACACAAATAGTAATGTAGTGAGGATATCGACACAAATAGTAATGTAGTGAGGCTATCGACACGAATAGTAATGTAGTGATGCTATCGACACAACTAGTAATGTAGTGAGGCTATCGACACAAATAGTAATGTAGTGAGGCTATCGACACAACTAGTAATGTAGTGAGGCTATCGACACAACCAGTAATGTAGTGAGGATAACGACACGAATAGTATGTAGTGAGGCTATCGACACGAATAGTACTGTAGTGAGGCTATCGACACAAATAGTAATGTAGTGAGGCTATCGACACGAATAGTAATGTAGTGAGGCTATCGACACAACTAGTAATGTAGTGAGGCTATCGACACGAATAGTAATGTAGTGAGGCTATCGACACGAATAGTAATGTAGTGAGGCTATCGACACAACTAGTAATGTAGTGAGGCTATCGACACGAATAGTAATGTAGTGAGGCTATCGACACAAATAGTAATGTAGTGAGGCTATCGACACAAATAGTAATGTAGTGAGGCTATCGACACGAATAGTAATGTAGTGAGGCTATCGACACAACTAGTAATGTAGTGAGGCTATCGACACGAATAGTAATGTAGTGAGGCTATCGACACGAATAGTAATGTAGTGAGGCTATCGACACAACTAGTAATGTAGTGAGGCTATCGACACGAATAGTAATGTAGTGAGGCTATCGACACAAATAGTACTGTAGTGAGGCTATCGACACACATAGTAATGTAGTGAGGCTATCGACACGAATAGTAATGTAGTGAGGCTATCGACACAACTAGTAATGTAGTGATGCTATCGACACAAATAGTAATGTAGTGAGGCTATCGACACACATAGTAATGTAGTGAGGATATCGACACACATAGTAATGTAGTGAGGCTATCGACACGAATAGTAATGTAGTGAGGCTATCGACACAACTAGTAATGTAGTGATGCTATCGACACAAATAGTAATGTAGTGAGGCTATCGACACAACTAGTAATGTAGTGAGGCTATCGACACAAATAGTAATGTAGTGAGGCTATCGACACGAATAGTAATGTAGTGAGGCTATCGACACACATAGTAATGTAGTGAGGCTATTGACACGAATAGTACTGTAGTGAGGCTATCGACACAACTAGTAATGTAGTGATGCTATCGACACAACTAGTAATGTAGTGAGGCTATCGACACGAATAGTAATGTAGTGAGGCTATCGACACACATAGTAATGTAGTGAGGCTATCGACACAACTAGTAATGTAGTGAGGCTATCGACACGAATAGTAATGTAGTGAGGCTATCGACACAATAGTAATGTAGTGAGGCTATCGACACGAATAGTAATGTAGTGAGGCTATCGACACGAATAGTAATGTAGTGAGGCTATCGACACAAATAGTAATGTAGTGAGGCTATCGACACAAATAGTAATGTAGTGAGGCTATCGACACAATAGTAATGTAGTGAGGCTATCGACACAATAGTAATGTAGTGAGGCTATCGACACAATAGTAATGTAGTGAGGCTATCGACACAAATAGTAATGTAGTGAGGCTATCGACACAAATAGTAATGTAGTGAGGCTATCGACACAAATAGTAATGTAGTGAGGCTATCGACACAAATAGTAATGTAGTGAGGCTATCGACACAACTAGTAATGTAGTGAGGCTATCGACACAAATAGTAATGTAGTGAGGCTATCGACACAAATAGTAATGTAGTGAGGCTATCGACACAAATAGTAATGTAGTGAGGCTATCGACACAAATAGTAATGTAGTGAGGCTATCGACACAAATAGTAATGTAGTGAGGCTATCGACACAAATAGTAATGTAGTGAGGCTATCGACACAAATAGTAATGTAGTGAGGCTATCGACACAAATAGTAATGTAGTGAGGCTATCGACACAAATGTAGTGTAGTAATGTAGTGAGGCTATCGACACAAATAGTAATGTAGTGAGGCTATCGACACAAATAGTAATGTAGTGAGGCTATCGACACAACTAGTAATGTAGTGAGGCTATCGACACAAATAGTAATGTAGTGAGGCTATCGACACAACTAGTAATGTAGTGAGGCTATCGACACGAATAGTAATGTAGTGAGGCTATCGACACAAATAGTAATGTAGTGAGGCTATCGACACAACTAGTAATGTAGTGAGGCTATCGACACAAATAGTAATGTAGTGAGGCTATCGACACAACTAGTAATGTAGTGAGGCTATCGACACAAATAGTAATGTAGTGAGGCTATCGACACAATAGTAATGTAGTGAGGCTATCGACACAAATAGTAATGTAGTTGATAGTAATGTAGTGGCTATCGACACAATAGTAATGTAGTGAGGCTATCGACACAATAGTATGTAGTGAGGCTATCGACACAATAGTAATGTAGTGAGGCTATCGACACAATAGTAATGTAGTGAGGCTATCGACACAATAGTAATGTAGTGAGGCTATCGACACAAATAGTAATGTAGTGAGGCTATCGACACGAATAGTAATGTAGTGAGGCTATCGACACAAAGTAATGTAGTGAGGCTATCGACACAAATAGTAATGTAGTGAGGCTATCGACACAACTAGTAATGTAGTGAGGCAATCGACACAACCAGTAATGTAGTGAGGATAACGACACGAATAGTACTGTAGTGAGGCTATCGACACGAATAGTACTGTAGTGAGGCTATCGACACAAATAGTAATGTAGTGAGGCTATCGACACGAAGAGTAATGTAGTGAGGCTATCGACACAACTAGTAATGTAGTGAGGCTATCGACACGAATATTAATGTAGTGAGGCTATCGACACGAATAGTAATGTAGTGAGGCTATCGGCACAACTAGTAATGTAGTGAGGCTATCGACACAAATAGTAATGTAGTGAGGCTATCGACACAAATAGTAATGTAGTGAGGCTATCGACACAAATAGTAATGTAGTGAGGCTATCGACACGAATAGTAATGTAGTGAGGCTATCGACACAACTAGTAATGTAGTGATGCTATCGACACAAATAGTAATGTAGTGAGGCTATCAACACACATAGTAATGTAGTGAGGATATCGACACACATAGTAATGTAGTGAGGCTATCGACACGAATAGTAATGTAGTGAGGCTATCGACACAACTAGTAATGTAGTGATGCTATCGACACAAATAGTAATGTAGTGAGGCTATCGACACAACTAGTAATGTAGTGAGGCTATCGACACAAATAGTAATGTAGTGAGGCTATCGACACGAATAGTAGTGTAGTGAGGCTATCGACACACATAGTAATGTAGTGAGGCTATTGACAGGAATAGTACTGTAGTGAGGCTATCGACACAACTAGTAATGTAGTGATGCTATCGACACAACTAGTAATGTAGTGAGGCTATCGACACGAATAGTAATGTAGTGAGGCTATCGACACACATAGTAATGTAGTGAGGCTATCGGCACAACTAGTAATGTAGAGTGGCTATCGACACGAATAGTAATGTAGTGAGGCTATCGGCACAATTAGTAATGTAGTGATGCTATCGACACGAATAGTAATGTAGTGATGCTATCGACACGAATAGTAATGTAGTGAGGCTATCGACACGAATAGTAATGTAGTGAGGCTATCGACACGAATAGTAATGTAGTGAGGCTATCGACACAACTAGTAATGTAGTGAGGCTATCGACACAACTAGTAATGTAGTGAGGCTATCGACACAACTAGTAATGTAGAGAGGCTATCGACACGAATAGTAATGTAGTGATGCTATCGACACGAATAGTAATGTAGTGAGGATATCGACACAAATAGTAATGTAGTGAGGCTATCGACACGAATAGTAATGTAGTGAGGCTATCGACACAACTAGTAATGCAGTGAGGCTATCGACACGAATAGTAATGTAGTGAGGCTATCGACACGAATAGTAATGTAGTGAGGCTATCGGCACAACTAGTAATGTAGAGAGGCTATCGACACAAATAGTAATGTAGTGAGGCTATCGACACACATAGTAATGTAGTGAGGTTATCGGCACAACTAGTAATGTAGAGAGGCTATCGACACGAATAGTAATGTAGTGAGGCTATCGGCACAACTAGTAAAATAGAGAGGCTATCGACACGAATAGTAATGTAGTGAGGCTATCGACACAACTAGTAATGTAGTGAGGATATCGACACGAATAGTAATGTAGTGAGGCTATCGACACAAATAGTAATGTAGTGAGGATATCGACACAAATAGTAATGTAGTGAGGCTATCGACACGAATAGTAATGTAGTGAGGCTATCGACACAACTAGTAATGTAGTGAGGCTATCGACACAACTAGTAATGTAGTGAGGCTATCGACACAACTAGTAATGTAGTGAGGCTATCGACACAACTAGTAATGTAGTGAGGCTATCGACACAACTAGTAATGTAGTGAGGCTATCGACACAACTAGTAATGTAGTGAGGCTATCGACACAAATAGTAATGTAGTGAGGCTATCGACACACATAGTAATGTAGTGAGGCTATCGACACAAATAGTAATGTAGTGAGGCTATCGACACAACTAGTAATGTATAGAGGCTATCGACACGAATAGTAATGTAGTGAGGCTATCGGCACAAATAGTAATGTAGTGAGGCTATCAACACACATAGTAATGTAGTGAGGCTATCGACACGAATAGTAATGTAGTGAGGCTATCGACACGAATAGTAATGTAGTGAGGCTATCGACACAAATAGTAATGTAGTGAGGCTATCGACACAACTAGTAATGTAGTGAGGCTATCGACACAACTAGTAATGTAGTGAGGCTATCGACACAAATAGTAATGTAGTGAGGCTATCGACACAACTAGTAATGTAGTGAGGCTATCGACACAACTAGTAATGTAGTGAGGCTATCGACACAAATAGTAATGTAGTGAGGCTATCGACACAACTAGTAATGTAGTGAGGCTATCGACACAAATAGTAATGTAGTGAGGCTATCGACACAACTAGTAATGTAGTGAGGCTATCGACACGAATAGTAATGTAGTGAGGCTATCGACACAACTAGTAATGTAGTGAGGCTATCGACACACATAGTAATGTAGTGAGGCTATCGACACACATAGTAATGTAGTGAGGATATCGACACAAATAGTAATGCAGTGAGGCTATCGACACGAATAGTAATGTAGTGAGGCTATCGACACAAATAGTAATGTAGTGAGGCTATCGACACAAATAGTAATGTAGTGAGGCTATCGACACGAATAGTAATGTAGTGAGGATAACGACACGAATAGTACTGTAGTGAGGCTATTGACACAAATAGTACTGTAGTGAGGCTATCGACACGAATAGGACTGTAGTGAGGCTATCGACACAAATAGTAATGTAGTGAGGCTATCGACACAAATAGTACTGTAGTGAGGCTATCGACAGAAATAGTAATGTAGTGAGGATATCGACACAAATAGTACTGTAGTGAGGCTATCGACACAACTAGTAATGTAGTGAGGCTATCGACACAACTAGTAATGTAGTGAGGCTATCGACACAACTAGTAATGTAGTGAGGCTATCGACACACATAGTAATGTAGTGAGGCTATCGACACACATAGTAATGTAGTGAGGCTATCGACACGAATAGTAATGTAGTGAGGCTATCGGCACAAATAGTAATGTAGTGAGGCTATCAACACACATAGTAATGTAGTGAGGCTATCGACACGAATAGTAATGCAGTGAGGCTATCGACACGAATAGTAATGTAGTGAGGCTATCGACACAAATAGTAATGTAGTGAGGCTATCGACACAAATAGTAATGTAGTGAGGCTATCGACACGAATAGTAATGTAGTGAGGCTATCGGCACAAATAGTAATGTAGTGAGGCTATCGACACACATAGTAATGTAGTGAGGCTATCGACACGAATAGTAATGTAGTGAGGCTATCGACACGAATAGTAATGTAGTGAGGCTATCGACACAAATAGTAATGTAGTGAGGCTATCGACACAAATAGTAATGTAGTGAGGCTATCGACACGAATAGTAATGTAGTGAGGCTATCACAATAGTAATGTAGTGAGGCTATCGACACAACTAGTAATGTAGTGAGGCTATCGACACATAGTAATGTAGTGAGGCTATCGACACAAATAGTAATGTAGTGAGGCTATCGACACAAATAGTAATGTAGTGAGGCTATCGACACGAATAGTAATGTAGTGAGGCTATCGACACAAATAGTAATGTAGTGAGGCTATCGACACAAATAGTAATGTAGTGAGGCTATCGACACAAATAGTAATGTAGTGAGGCTATCGACACAAATAGTAATGTAGTGAGGCTATCGACACAAATAGTAATGTAGTGAGGCTATCGACACAAATAGTAATGTAGTGAGGCTATCGACACAAATAGTAATGTAGTGAGGCTATCGACACAAATAGTAATGTAGTGAGGCTATCGACACAAATAGTAATGTAGTGAGGCTATCGACACGAATAGTAATGTAGTGAGGCTATCGACACAAATAGTAATGTAGTGAGGCTATCGACACAAATAGTAATGTAGTGAGGCTATCGACACAAATAGTAATGTAGTGAGCATCGACAAATAGTAATGTAGGAGGCTATCGACACACATAGTAATGTAGTGAGGCTATCGACACAAATAGTAATGTAGTGAGGCTATCGACACAAATAGTAATGTAGTGAGGATATCGACACAAATAGTAATGTAGTGAGGCTATCGACACAACTAGTAATGTAGTGAGGCTATCGACACAAATAGTAATGTAGTGAGGCTATCGACACAAATAGTAATGTAGTGAGGCTATCGACACGAATAGTAATGTAGTGAGGATAACGACACGAATAGTACTGTAGTGAGGCTATTGACACAAATAGTACTGTAGTGAGGCTATCGACACGAATAGTACTGTAGTGAGGCTATCGACACAAATAGTAATGTAGTGAGGCTATCGACACAAATAGTACTGTAGTGAGGCTATCGACAGAAATAGTAATGTAGTGAGGATATCGACACAAATAGTACTGTAGTGAGGCTATCGACACGAATAGTAATGTAGTGATGCTATCGACACAACTAGTAATGTAGTGAGGCTATCGACACAAATAGTACTGTAGTGAGGCTATCGACACAAATAGTACTGTAGTGAGGCTATCGACACGAATAGTAATGTAGTGAGGCTATCGACACAAATAGTAATGTAGTGAGGATATCGACACAAATAGTACTGTAGTGAGGCTATCGTCACGAATAGTAATGTAGTGAGGCTATCGACACAACTAGTAATGTAGTGAGGCTATCGACACGAACAAGATGCAATGAAGATGAGGGGAATTACTGCCTTGGCCCTTACCCTGTTGTACATTGAACCACATTGTTACTGCATTACCGGTTCATACTTCACAGTATACATGTTGACAAATATCAAAACTGTTGTTGAATCAACTAAACAAGTAGATCAACGTCGTGTATTATACGTTTCTATTGTTTTATTAAACGTTTATTTATCGTTGCTACTAGTTGCCCATGTTTAAACAAGTTCCTATAAGTTATATTAATCACTCTAAGAGACCTAATTTCTGATGGAATCCATCGCCACGAGGGAGAGAGAAAAGGCACTGTGGAATTTAAATGCCTTGCCGAAAGGCGCACTCGCAACGACTACAGCTGGGAAAACTCTCCGACCGTTCGCTCCTAAAACGAACGATCTACCAAGCGCTATCACGACTTCCATAAACTTGAGCATGTGTATGAACAATTCCTAGGAATCATAATAGTATTGACAATTGTAATTATTTAATACCGATCTTCGTTTCTATTGAATAAACCCATTACAAACAAACATGTTGTTGAATCGATTAAACAACTAGACCACAGTCGTGTATTATACGTTTCTATAGTTTTATTAAAAGTTTAATTATCGTCGCTACCGGTTACCCATATGAGCAACTGTCGGTTTACCTAACGAGTGCTTAACACGTTGGACTGCGAATTGAGGGGTCGCAGGTTAGTTTCCCCATCAGACGCTATCAATAAATGATTAAGTCTCTCAGAAAGGACGGTAAGCCGTTCTCATATGTCGGTGCTATTCACCGGGCAAGTAAAGCAACCAGGGATGCTTCTGGACTTGGAGCATACTCTGTATCATCTTACATTATCCTCCAAAAAAAATTATCCTCCAAAAATTAGATCGAATAAAATGCGTATTGGATGCGTCACCAGGATTAACCAGTCGTGCGACGATAAAATAAACGTACAACATTAAATACTTACACCGTGCAATACTTGATCTCCTAAGTTAAGGTACTTGCACTCACCTGAAATTCTATAGTGTTATTGTGCAGCTGCATTTCCAAATTAGGGAATATTTATATATATA